>VDFB02216701.1:0-37266 GCA_007258455.2 Sequoia sempervirens
TTTTTTTTTTTTTTACTTTTTTGGATTTTTTGACCTTTTTGGATTGAAGGTGGATGGAGATGGATAAGGATAGGAATTCGGATAAGTGGATTGAAAAGACATGTGATATTGAGGCAGATGAAGGAATCAAGCATCAAGCTCCATACGAGGTATTAAGAGCCCATGTGTGAAGCGACTGTCGGATGTTGGTGCAACCTTATTAGGATAAATGGATTATGCAAGAGGATGAATTAGAGGGTATTTGATGGGGGAGATATGTGGGATAATTGATGGGATGTTAGAAATAGTATGGATATAATGATGGGGTAGGTATGTAATGGGGTGGTGAGTTTAAGACCAATATTGGCACATGTGGCGGTGTATGTGAAAGGATAGGAGGATTAATGGATGTAGAATGTGGGGATAATGAAGGAGATGGGATAGTGAATTTTGGGACATAAGGACCCAAAATAGATTTAGGAGATGGTGGATGAGAATGATTAGCTTGGGGATTAGCAACTTTGGATGTTGTTATGGATGCTTCGTTTGAAGGCATTGCATCTTTTTTCTTTGGGATCCACATGGTTTTGATTTTTTCTTTTGTGGGCCTTTGTGGCCTACGGATTTAATTTGGATTTTGGATTGGATTTGGATTTTGGATTTGACTTTTCTTTTTTTTCAACATGTCTTTTGGAGGGGACATGGGGATCTTTAGATTCATGTGGATGTTTAGATTTATGCATTTTTATTTTAGCATCCAAAGTGCTTTTAGTAGCAATGGGATGGGTGCGAGGAGATGGATGATGTGGAGTGATGGAGGTAGGATTATGGGGATTATGTGTAGATGGAGGATGTGTAGGTATGTGCCTTTGTTGATCCTGATTATGGGATATGAGAGTGGGATGTTTATGATAGGTGACATGGATAGGTGTTGGATGGATGAAAGGATGAATAGGACGAGATGGAGGAGGTGATTTTGGGATATAAGAGCCCAAAATAGATGTAGTGGGTGGAGGGACATAAGGACCCAAAATGGATGGAGCAGATGAGGGAAGAATATGGATGGTTGTTTTGAGGTGATACGATGGAGGGGGGATGGCAGAAAATGGTTTGGTGGAGTGATGGAAAGAGCCTATATTTCTTGTGGAAGTGGCTTGTCGAAGACATCTAGAGGTTGTACCAACATCTTTAGATTTTGAGTCTTGAGAAATATGTCCAAGACCTTGCATACAAATTGTTTTTTGACCTGGATGGGCTCTAAAATACCTTGCTCATGAAGGCCTAAACCTTTTCCTTGATAGTTCATGTTCTTGAGCATTCGATCCATGGTAGGATTTGTGTTATTCTGGAAGAATGATGTGAGTCCATTATTAGGTGAAGGATGATGGGTGGTATATATGCTTTTTTTTCTTCTACAAGGAGACCACCATGGAAGAATGTGAGAGTACCAATGGGATATAAAAGTGGTGAGGGAATAGTAGGTTTAGGCGACGATGGAGGATCATGAGATGGAGATGATGGGATAGCAACATCTGGATCGAGACAAGGGAGTGGTAAGGGATCAAAAGAGGGATTAGGTGACATGATAGGATCTGGATTTATGGTAGAAGGCGATAAGGGCTCATGCGATGGAGATGGAGATGAGGGCTCATGAGTGAGAAGGGGATCATGGGATGGAATGGATGGGAGACTATGATCTTGAGATGGATTAGAGGGGATGATAGGATCTTGATGTAGAAGAGGGGATGTGGTATGCTTTGGATCAAGCTCTTGGCATGACTCATCTTGTGCAAGAGGCATGATAATGGAGGCATGGTGGATGGGCTCTTCAAGTAGGTGAGATGGAAGGATGGAGGATTCATGAAGTTCAAGAGGAGGGATTTTGGTGATGCTAGGAGTGGAAGGAATGGATGGGACTAGAGTGTCCTCGAGGGATTGGGTGGATCTAGGAATAGAAGATGGTGATTGGATTTGACTATCTTTGATGGGTTCGACAGATGGGGAATCAATGGATTGGATGGTTTCAACGGTTTGAGTGGTGCTAGAGGTGGTAACATCCATGATAGGTGTGGTACAGAGAAGGGTCTCATCACTAGTGACCATGGATGATGGATTAGGAGGGCATGGTTCCATGACTTCAAGATGTGGAGTGGGGAATGTCTTCTTTGTCATAAGTCCTTGGAGAAATTTTGGAGTGAGAAACTTGCATACTCTAGGCTTGGTTGGGGTGATGGGCATAGATGAAGAATTAGGGATTGGTGAAGGATTGGGATTATGGAGTGGTGGACTAGGATTAGATGGAAGAATGTGATTGGATGTGAGACTCAGAGTAGGTGGAGGATTAGGATTGGATGGAGGGTTAAGGCAGGGATATCAGGATGGTGAATTAGGATAGGAGGACGTGGATGGTGGATTAGGACAAGAGGATACAACTGGTGGATTAGGATGGGAAGATTGAGATGGCGGATTGAGATAGGGAGATGTGGATGAGGATTAGGATAATAAGATATGGATATTGGATTAAGATAGGTTGATGGGGGTGTAGGATTAAGATAAGAAGGCGTGGATGTAGGATTAGGATAGGTTGACTGATAAGGAGGATTAGGATAGGGGGACATGGATGGGGGATTGTAATAGGAGTATTGGGATGGTAGATTAGGATGAAAAGATTGGGAGGATAGATTGGGATAAGAGGATATGGGTGGTAGATAGGAAAATGATGTAGAGGAAGGATATGATGGAGATGTAGGCGAGGAAGATAATGGATATCCCTTGTCAAAGGTAGCATAAGGAACGTTATTAGGTGTGGATGGAGACGTAATGGGATAGCTTGGAGAAGTGATTGGATTTTGGATGAAACTTGGGGAAAGCTTGCTAGCAATGATAGTGTCAAGGGGATCTATGTCGTATACTTCTGGATCAACAAGACTCTCGTTATCATTGTCGACATAATTAGGGTTTCCCTTGACTACTATTGATGGAGGATAAGGATTCATGATGATGAAATGATAAATAAGATGGATTAAAGATTTTGGGTGGAAACGAACTAAAGCTCAAATCAGGATTTTGGTCAAGCTCAGATCGGGATTGGATTAAAGTTCAGATTAGGATGATTGGATGATGGGATGTGATTGGTTCCAACAATTAGATTTGATTACGAAAGGATGATTACGACACCAAATCTACCTCGAGATGGAAGTAGATTGATTGGGTTGAAGATGATTCGATAGAGATGTGGTTGGATTAGATCGGATAGGATCGATTGATGAAACGATTGATAAAATAAAATGATGGATTGGATAGGGTGATGAGAGGGATTCTAAACCTCGTTCAAAGATTACCCTAGGTGACTTAGGCTACTGATTGATCGGATTAAAGGATAAATGGATGATTGCGGCACCAAATCCACCTTGAGATTGAAAGTGGATTGATTGGGCCGACGACGATGATTGACTGACTTAAGACAGATGACAATCCTAAGCAGATGATGATGACGATCAAATTTAGACACCTAGGTCAATTTGGATAATAACCTCTAAAACGAAGTTTAGGGGATTTAGATCGAGAAAACGATGAGGGATATGTAATCTAGAGATGCTTTCGGATGATGCACCTATATGGTTCAAATGATGAAGGAATGACCTTGGGAGAATGCAAATGGACTAAGGCTCATATTAGGATTTTGGTTAAGCTCAGATTGAGATTAGATTAAAGCTCAGATTAGGATTGGATTGAAGTTCAAATTAGGATGATTGGAGGATGTGATGGGATTGATTCTAAACCAAGTTTAGGGGTTTTAACTAGAGGACGTAAGGTGTTGACAATTAGATTTTTGCCAGATTTGGCAATTTTGAAAAATTGTCAATTTTTTCCATTTTAGGAAACTTCAAAGGCATACCTTTGAAAGTCCAATTTTTTTCCAAAAAATACCCAAATCTGAGACATGCATTCCGAGTTATTAACGAAAATAATTTTTCAAAAACTAAAAAAAACACTAAATTGCAATTTTGAGGGTCAAGATGAAAGTTTGAAGCCCCGAAAATGTGCCAAAACGAGGGTCAAATCGGTTCGGATTCCACATGCCATCTCATAACGCAACCACCCATAAAATTTCAGCCCAAATGGACACCCGAGTCAAAAGTTATGGCCTCTAGAAGTTTCGGCATAAAAATAAAAACCCTTGAAATGAAGTCTAGATGATTGGGATGGATGATTTGATGATAGATATGGACTCTAATGATGTTCTAAGTAGCACCTATGTGGTTTGGTCAATGAAATGATGACTTATAGAAAAGTGTTGATGATGGGAAAACGGGTGCTCGAAATGACTAAATGGATAGTGAAAAAGGCCATTTGGAGGGTAGGTTTTCCCAAGTTAGGGAAGGTACGCTCCTCTGCAGGGCAAGTACGCCCCTTTGAGGGTAGATTCGCCCAACCTAAGAAACAAGCTGTTTGACTAAACGAAAAGCAAAATTGACTGTTTTGAGGGCAGGTACGCCCCTCTGCAAGGCAAGTACACCCCTCTACAGGGTAGGTACGCCCCTATGTAGGGAAAGTACGCCCAAGGATATTTAGTGACAGATAGGTGGCGAACGGATGCTCAAAACAGGTGGACGAATGTTCGGATCAAGGAGACGACTGTTCGGATCAAGGGGATGAATACCCAGAATGAGGAGAAAAACGTTTGGGATGGGGAAAGGATGCTTGGAATGAGGAGACAAAGAATCGAAACAAGGAGGTGGATGATTGAACTGAGGAGATGAGCCTTCGAAACGAGTGAATGAGTGATAGAAATGACTGAACAAAGAGTGAAAATGACCGTTTTGAGGGAAAGTTCACCCAAGTTAGGGTAGGTACACCCTTTTAGAGGGCAGGTATGCCTAAGGAGTCAAGTTTTCCCGTTGGTGAAAGATAGGTAGAAGACGGGTGATCGACTCAGGTAAACGGGTGCTCTGAACGAGAGGATAAGTGTTTGGATCAAGGAGATGAATGCTTGGGGTGGGGAATGGATACTTGGAATGGAGGGACGAATGCTCAAAATGTGCAAACGAGTACTCAGAACGAGCAAACGGGTGCTCGAAACAGGCAAACGGGTGCTCAAAATGGCTGAACGGACGATGAGAAAAGCCATTTGGAGGGCAGGTTTGCCCAAGTTAGGGTAGGTACGCCCCTCTATAGGGTAGGTATGCCCAAGGATAAGGGAAATTTTTCCTGTTTATTAAAAAATAGGCAGAAACGGATGCTCAGATCAAGTAAACAGGTGCTCAGAACGAGGGGGTGATTGCTCCAAATGAGGGGATGATTGTTCAATATGATGAAAGGATGTTCAAAATGGGGGGACAATTGCTCAGAACGTGCAAATGAGTACTTGGAGTGAGAAAACAAGTGCTTGAAACGGCTGAATGAACGAACAAGTGAGAAAACGAGTGCTCGAAATAGTTAGGGAAGGTACGCCCCTCTGTAGGGTAGGTACGCCCCTCTCTAGGGAAGGTACGCCCCTCTGTGGGGCAGGTTTGCCCAAAGACAGGGCAGGTTCGCCTAACCTAAGAAACAAGTTGTTTGACTGAACAAAAGGCAAAATTGACTGTTTGGAGGCCAAGTTCGCCCCTCTAGAGGTTAGGTATGCCCCTCTGCAGCAAACCTGGACTTGAATTGGATGAAAATGACTATGGCAGAGGACCAAACAACAAGCAATAAGCAAAAGTTGACTTGACTAAACAAATATGCATTGGTTTAGCACAAGGAAGACAACTCAAACAACACAAGCCTAAGATTAGTAATGAGGGGTATGGCCAACACAATCCTTAATCTAGGATGAACAAGGTGTCTAGGGAGTCCTCGATATAATCTCAATACGTGAGGCACAACCGTGAAGACTAGCCCGTCACAGGTGTAAGTCGGGAACCCCAACAAGATACTGAAGGGATCAGACCAACTCTTCACGTCTATCTAGGTATCACCCTAACTTCAACGCTCCACCAGACACGACGTGACTGGATTGGGGTACAAATTTAGCTCTCCCCCCTTTCTATACCCCTCCAGTACACGTGGTTGGGATCTTCCCTTGGGGTGATGAAATCCCCAAGGAGGTCCCGCTAAAAAGATAACACTACACATCTTTGGCTACTCCCCGGGCTCACACGAAGTGTAAGGGGAAAGTGTGAATGAAGTAGTGCCCCCTTGGGTGACACAATGAACTAGCAAACACGAAAAGCAATAGTTTGACTCCCCCCAATTAGACTATGTGCCTAGATTAATCAATGAAAATGATAAGGAAAATGATAAACAACTAGATAAAATAAACATCCTGCAAGAAAAAATTAGTTTTTTGATCTCCGTTCTTTGACCAGGATGAAATACACTGCAAAAATGTTAGCAACAAGATAGAAACATTCACAAATAAATGATGTTAGAGTCTCAAAACGATGAAAATGGAAGCTAAAACGAAGCTAAAATGATTGTTTTTACCTCACAAAAGGCTTTGTCTAGGAAAGTTCACCCCTGTCTAGGGAAGGTACGCCCCTCTGTAGGGTAGGTACACCCCTTCTAGGGTAGGTACACCCCTCTGCAAGGGCAGGTATGCCCCTTTGCATAAAACAGTGAGCAAACAAATTGAAAAAGAGCTAAAAATAGTAGTTTTACCTTGCAAAAAACTCTGTTTAGGGCAGGTCTGCCCCTCTGTAGGGAAGGTACGCCCCTCTACAGGGGTAGGTACACCCCTCCTGGGAAGGTATGCCCCTATGCAGGGTAGGTACGCCCCTTTGCAAAAAATAATAAGAAAACAACCTAAAAAAGAGCTAAAAACAACAATTTTACCTTACAGAAAGCTCTGTTTAGGGTAGGTCCGCTCCTTTGTAGGGAAGGTACACCCCTCTGTAGGGGCAGGTACACCCCTCCTAGGTAGGTACACCCCTTTGCAGGGGTAGGTATGCCCCTCTGTAGAAAACAATGGGCTAGGTCGCCTGTTTGCAACCTGAACCTGCAAAACTTAAACAACAAACATGAAAGATAGGGACCCGTTTGTGGGTCCCACTGGGCATTCCATAAATGTGATCAGGTGAAATCTCCTTAGTCTAGATGATGCAAGACAAAGTGCAAAAATGAAGGAAATGACACCTAACACCTCACGATTAGCCTAGTTGGATTCAAAACAAAGAAAGATAACAAAAAATTGTTGATTATACCTTGTCTTGAATCGATCCTTTGGTTGGCCCTTGATGGTTGATGTTGTGTGATCCTCCAATGGAAAGATGTGCTAAAGTGGATGCAAATAGGTTCAAAATGATGAGGGTTTGATAAGGAATGCAATGAGAAAAGTGGGTAGTTGAGAAGATGAATACAATGGATATGATGAAAGCTTGAAGATGAGTAACAATGGAGGATAGGGGTTGAGCTTGAGCTTGAAATGAGAGATAAGTTGAATGTGAAAAATGTTGAGAGTTGAATGAGAAAATGCATCATGAATGAGAATGAAAGAAAAAATATTTCATTTTATGGAGAGAAGCCCTAGAAAGATGGACGGTTGAGATCTTGCCAACATGGGCAAGATGAAGGGTTGAGATCTTGCCACCATGGGCAAGATGGATACAGACACATGAGGTGGAAAATGACATGTAATGGGAAGGTACTTGTAAGTACCTTGGAATAAAGATGATGTGACCTTTCAATGATCACATGGGGAAGAGGAGAATCTTGGAAGAATAAAAGTGAATTTAAAATTCACATGATTGAGAGATCTTAAGGATAAGACAAGGTTCCCAAAAGAGGTGAAAAGCAAGCACTGATAAGACAAGGTCCTTAAAAGGCAAGTACTTACCTACATGTGACTGGAGGACAAGTCAGCTATTATAAGACTTTGACAACATGTGGAGTGATGTGGACAAGTCAAAAGTGTCTCTAATCCTGTATGGGAGTGCAGGTGGGATCTCGAGGAATAAAAAGTGAACTTAAAATTCACACGCAAAGAGAGGGGAGTCTTGGATGAATAAAAAAAAAAGCACTAAAAATTCCCTGGGATGTGAGAGTTTGACTCAAAGCACTGACATATGCTTTAACTAATCCTCAAGAATTAGAAGATAATTAATACATTAAGATTAAAAAGCCAACTTGCAAAAAGTTGAGGATGTGACACATCCTAATCAAGGATTAGGCATGTGCACATACCTAAATTACTAGATTAGAGGTGCATTAGGATTTCATAGAAAGGATGATGATGTGAGGAATTAAATAAATGTCATACTTCTATTTTAATTCCATTTGATGAAAGGAGGATTAAAGAGATAAGGTATTTAATTATTAACTAAATACGTTAGGGATTTGGAAGAATTAAGGGTATTAATTAGATAATAGTGATATTACCTAATTAATGCAATCAATAGGATGTTTAGACGTAAAGGGATAAATTTGGACCAATGTAAGTGTCCAAATTTAGGTGTCTACAATCACCATATTGGACTCTCATTTGAAATAATTCCTAGTTTAATTAGCATTGGCGATAACAATTCATAGATCACAAGGATTGACTTTGGACGTAATTGCATTCTATCCACACAAAATATGAAAACACAAATTAGTTTTGTATAGCTTCATGTTTAAAGGATCATAGAGTCTTTGTAAATTTTGTTATATATAGTTACATCATAAAATTTATTTATCTAAAATAATTGATAACAAATGCTCTATTTATAAAATAAGATAAATCAAAACTTTATAAACTAAATATCACTCTTTAGACTCTTGTCCTCATCTATGCTATAATTATATCTCTAATACTTGTGGCCTAGAAGCCATGTGGAAAGATGATGGGATATAGAGAACTATTAATACTTTCTAATTAAGGCCATATTCTTTAATTATGATGATACTTCTCTACAAAACTCTAGGCACCCAAAAGATTCTATGTTTTAATTATAAAGCATTATAATTCAATTCATTGATAAGGTGATAGGATACTGTTAGCCATGTATAGTGACATTGAAATATGATGAAATGTTAAGTGTGATAAATTATTTTAATTATAATGACTAAGGTCTTAAGTGGTAGAAACTAACTGCCATGCAAACAAGAAGGAAGCATTGGGAAACAGTAATCAAATTGCATTGTTGCCACTCTGCAAACTATAAAGAGTTGTAAGTGATCCAGAGTTGAGGGATCAGTGGAACTCAGGAAAGTGAAAGGAGGGACACTCTTGTATCCTCGAGTCAATTGTAAAATATTTTGAACATCTAAGACTTTTTCCACTAATGGGGACTCTGGCCACAAGGTCGCAAACTCTTCTACACATGACCAAAACTCTCAAATCTATCGGCTCATGCATGCTTGGAGAAACTGTACTCTTTACCTTCGATAATCTAACTCAACTAGGACTATATCTCAGATGCGTATCAATCCTCTTCCCACTTTCAAGGAATGAGTCAACAAGTAGTATCTAGGAGTCCTAGTTATTTAGAATTAATTATAAATTGTAAAACTACAGATTGAATCAACCGTAATTTTTCCTTTATCAATTATATTTTCTCTTTTGAATAGCAAGCAAGTACAAATCTTTTATCTAAATTGTTGAATCAAAATGAGCATGAAGAATTGAGTAGATAATTATCCTGTAAGTTAAGAGAGTGTTGACACCCAAGCAAGGACCCACTTGAGGTATGTTATTACTCTGTTGTTGAAATTAGTAATTAGTATTTTCTCATTCTACATTTGATTGTTAATTGTTAAAAGTGATTACTCATAGATATAATTGATTAACATTCATTAATCTGTAGATATAATAATCATCTGTAGCATTAACTTGTAGCAAAAATTTGTTATTTTAGTGAATGTAGATTCTATATGTTCTTAAAATAGGTTCCCTTTCTCAAATTTTAGTAAACTTATGACTATAGTCAAACTCATAGGAACACTTAGAAATTTTCAAATATAAACACAATACCATCATCATCTCAAGAAAATATGTCCTTGCTTCATATATAAAATGTAAATTCATTAAGCAATGATTCTTGATAAAGGATTACCTAAATTTATTGGGTAGAAGTGCATGAATTCAGGGATGCCCACACCACAAAAATAAGGAGAGCATACTTTTTTCGTGGATGGTGCCAGCCAAGTGAGAGCTCTTATGGCCTTTAAAAAGCATTCTTTGCTTCCTAGGCAAGATAGTGTAGACACTCTAAAAAATGACTAATACATTTTCATTGTATCATTTTTATCACAGCCGCAAGTAGTTGGAGAGTCCACGCTTGCAGCCAAGTATTTAGTGGAAGTGTTTCCCAATTTTTAGAATTGACACTCTGACCTTAAAATTCCAGCTAATCTAGATAAAATCTTGGAAAAAGTCACTAATCATAAAATGTAGTACTCAGAGTCTAGTTTCCAAATATGTAATTTATTTCGATACCCAGATGGTACAAATTGAGTTTCAATAGGAATTTCTAAAAACCACTATTTAAAAGTCACTTCTTTTTACCATACCATGTAATGTGTAATGCCATCCATATTTTGACCTAAATAATCATATTTTTCTAAATCTTTTCTGGAAAAGATTTGTAACTCAATGAAGCACGCTTTCCATATTTTTTTGTAATTTTTTATTGAATATTTTTTTGTTAATTTTTTATTGGCCATATTTGGTGCTTTGAAAAATTGTTGTTTATGTCACCCATAAGATGACCTAAACTTATCATTTTTTAATTTTTTTTATATTAAAAATAATTGTCTGAAGTACACTTTCGTACAATTTTTTTTCAAAAATTATGCTTAATGTGCTATTAAAATACTAACAAACCATGATAATTCAAGTTTATGGACCTGCTTCATCATAAATTAATTGGAAAATAGAAAAAATAATCCAATTGTAAAATTTTTACATATTTAGAATCTACACTATCTCATCTATAATGGGTTTTAATTTTGTCAAAAATTTTTGCAAAAAAGTCTTCAGACATATGCCCAAAGTCACTATTTTCTTGTGACATTGCTAGGACCTTCAATTTGGTGGTCCAATTAGGTCCAAAGCTTAGGTTTAGTCCCCAAGCCTTTTCCCCAACTAAAAAACAAAGCAAAACCCGACCAAAATTAAAATTTTAATAAATGGGATCCCGTTTTGAAAATAGGATCCCATTTCATAATTTATTTTTTTAATGAATTTAAGAAATGGGATCCTGTTTCAAAACAAGATCCCATTTTTAAAAAAGTGGGATTCCATTTTGAAATGGGATCCCGTTTCTTAAAATCATATATATATATATATATTTATGTTTTTATGAAACATGATCCTGCTTTTTAAAATATGGGATCCCATTTTGAAACGAGATGATGTTTCTTAAATTCATAAAAAAAATATTTTTTATGAAACAAGATCCCGTTTTTTAAAAAGCGGGATTAGATCTCGTTTTTGGCTTGGGGTCCTGAACCTAAAAATTCTTGTCTCATATAGTATATACTATGCATCTATCTAGTTATTCAGCAACTATCAGGTTGATGAAATCTAGAAAAAGATCAGGAGGTTCCTATGGTCTGATGGGAAAGGGAAGAAAAAGAAGCATGCTGTAAGGTGGGACTGGTGCTGCCTAAGCAAGACTGATGGCAGGCTGGGGTTGAAAGGCCTAAGGTTGCAAGGAATTGCGTTGGCATCCAAGTGGATCTCAAGGGCTCTGGAGGGAGATGAGCCTTGGAAAATATTGATTAGGAGCAACATTGAAAGGGGAGTTCCAAAACATGCCAAGACATGGAAGGGGCTCCCTCTAAGTGACCTCATCTATTGCAGACACCCAATTGTCCCTGCGAGGTCTATGGTCTTTAAGAGCCTTTAGAAGGCCTGGGAGTTTATAGGACATATTCACAATTCCCAAGCCTTCTCGAATAATATTGTGTTTGCACAAAGGTCAGTCTGGTGGAATCTCTATCACAATGGTAAGCCCTTAGCATTAAAACAGGGTTGCTTGGCCAAAATAAAGGAATTAAATATATTGCTAATATCTTGGACCAAGAAGGATTGAAAGATTGGAATCTACTCAGTAATGAATACGAGCTACCTAACTCCAATTGGAGGACATACTCTGTCATTAGGGAGGCCTGTAAGGAGATTCCAAAAAACACAAACCATGAGGTTGATTTTGATCAATATAAGGACTTCAGGTTGATTGATGGCTCTAAGATCACCAGGCTGAGTGTGAACAAAGTGTACAACATCCTCACTAGTCAAGTTGAAATCTACAACCACTTAAGCAAAACATGGGAAGCAAATCTGAATCATCAAGAATGGGAAAAAGTGTTCAAAAATACTTGGGCAAGGGTGCTCGAGCCAAAGAAGGCCTATTTTAGTTGGCTCCTACTGCTACAAAGGCTTCCAATAAAATATAAGGTAGAAGACATCAAGATCTGCAGCTTATGCAGAGTGCTAGAGTCCATAAAACACATCTTTGACTGTGTGTTCACAAGGGAAGTATGGAATCTTTTTTGCCACAAACAATGCATATGGGATAAAATGAATAATTTAAGAATTGATAGAATTATTTTGATATTTTCTAATACTATTGGAAAAAGTCTAATGTTGTTCTGGATTATTGTTTCAACTGAAATCCTTTGGTTCATTTGGAAAAAGAGGAATAAGGAAAAATTCAGCAGGGTCAAGCATGCACTTACCGAGTTTTGTAAAAGGCTCACACTTTCTAATATTTTTGTGCAGGTGGCTGTCATGATCAAGGTGTCCAAGGAAAAATTCTTGAAGCTCATTGAAGATGATATTATTCCAGTTAGTATACAGGAGGTCAACTTTGCACGTGATTGGCAATACACCACAGAGGTATTTCTCAAAGCTCTTGAGTTGTTCCAGAAAGAATACAATTACAGGGTAAGTAAATATGGTCATGGGGAGGATCCCCCCCACTGCTCAACATTGAAGAATTCTCCCGAGAAGATTTTGCTGGAATTGTTTTTCTTTGTGATATGTATCTCTTTGTAAAAACTAATATGTAAAACAAGGGGTTGTAGTTGTTATATTTTTGTTGTTCAAAGATGTAAAGGGGCTTGGGTAGATTGTTAGTTTGGTTTCTTTTTGAAAATTATGTGCATATCACTACTATAAAACTCTCCATTGTGTTGTATGCTATTGTTCTTACAATAATTAATACAAAAAAAAAGCGGGATCCCATTTTTTGCAAGCCGATTTCATTTTTTTGCCTAAGGAAAAAACTTCACATTTCATGGACTCATCTTTGTGCTTTTACCCCATTATCCTCATCATTTTTCTATCTATATTAAATTTAATTAAGTAAATATTTCTCTTATTTTTATCCATAATAATTAAATATTTTTTAATTATTTAATTATCTTAATATTTTTATCATATCTATATTAATAAAATATTTTTTAATTATTTAATTAATTTATCATTTATAATTTTCCCTCCAACATTAATTAAAATCAAATTCAATTTATCTTTGGTCCTCTATTATTAAATAATTTTCAAAAATTATTTAATTAGCTAACTCCTTTTTTAAATAAATTAAAAATAATTTATTTAAATTAAATATTTTCTTCTACAATAATATTATATTTATTTATTTTGTAACTATCATTTTGAATTCTTTTAACTTTCCCTCCTTCACAAAATTTAAATTATAGGTTGTACCCTATCTTGAATTTTTTTATCCATTGATCTTTCTAATTAATCTCCACAATTGAGAAAATATCAAGTGAAGCATATAAATACAAGGCTTTGACTCATTCATATCTCTTAGCTAGCTTACATTATGATCAAGCTATCACTATCAAGCATTATCAAGCAATAAAGTTATCATTTATCAATTATCAAGCATTAGGTATCATTTATCTTTAAGCATTTTATCTTTTTACCATTATCATATATTTTTTGTTCTTTCATGGTTATTGCTACTTTGTAGAGCAACCCATAATGAAGCAAATCAAGTTCTTTGCTATGATGACTTTGTTATTCATTTCTGAGCCAAGATTTAGAGCTTCATCGAGTGATTGTTGAAGTGTGAATTTGTAGTTCCATTGCATTGTTACTATTTGTGATTCACATTTTCATCATCTATATTTTTACATACCTGATGGGACCCATGTCCTTGAGTTTAACAAGAAATTTCACAAGAAGTGTATTTATTTGAAGTTGTGGTCAAATTTGCACATTCAAAATGATTTATAACACATTTTTTCCAACTTACACTGCATTTGGGTTGACATAGGTTGCATCTGGTATATATAACATATTTGAGTACATTTGAAGAGAGTTTTATTTTGTTGACAGGGAAGATCTATCCTTTTGGTCAATCTTGCAATGTATTTGAGCCAACACACGACACATTTGGTATATATACATATTTATTTTTTGTATTTTTATCAAAACTGCACATTTGATGAACTTTGCAACGTATTATGTGAATCTTGTTGTGCATCTAGTAAAATTTGCAACATATTTGGCACATTTTGGTGCACATCAGACATATTTTGTGTCACTTTTGGCATCTTTTGTTGAGCTCTTGGTCAAATTTGTTGTACATTTGAGATATTTCAGAACTCTTTTGGCACATTTTGCATCACATCTGAAGCATTTTGTTGCACTTTTGGGCTCTATCACTACACATCTAATCAACATTTAGGGCTAAATTAAAAGTTGATTTTGGTTCATTCAAATTTGAATTTTTTTCAATTCTTAATAGCTAACCTCATTTTTGACCTAAACCTAACCCTAGATCTAAGACCTTCTTGTTATTTTGGTTTCTTTTGTTGTTTCTCTTTGTGTGCAAAAGTTGGATCCTTAAAAAATTCAAGGGTTGCAAAAAGTGGATTTGGAGATCTTCATCAAATCATTATCTCAAATCTAGCATTGGAATCTAATTTCATTCATTCTAATCACCCTATCTCTTTTAATTTTCAAAGTGCTCAATAGTTTCGTTATTTTCTATGATTGACATGTCATTTTCACATTGAAATTGGGCTTAAAATCAATCTTTCACATTTGGATGTAGGATTAAAATAAACATGCATCTTTTAATCCCCAAGATCTACTTATGTATATGATCTCTTCTCATTTCCAATGGTGATATTGAGGATATAAATAAGTAATATTGTTTTTCTTTTAGGTGGTCTACCTAGAGAAGTGATCACTCTAGGGGATGACCTCAACTTTCGTATTCTGATGGATTATAAAGAGTGGGGGTGTATCAAAATACATGCCTCTTAGAAGTGGAATGTTGCCAATCTTGGCTAAGCCTCTAAGAACTTTATACCTTAGAGAAGTGAAGATGGAGAGTGGGTTACCCTTTCATCTTGACTATTTGGCATTATTCTCTTTCATCTACAGATTAGGTGTCACGTACCTTTGTGGTATATAGAGGATACCCATAGTTGATTTAGTAGAGCCTAGTTGAAAAATTTTGACCATCTTTTCTTGTGTCTACAAGGATTTATAAACACAATTGAGTAGGATTTTTCATGTGTCTTGTTGGTTTCTTTTTACACTGTAACTAGGTTTGTCTCCTAATCTACCTATGGGACTGCCAATCCCAATCAAGGGAAGCTCGAAGGACCTAGACCAACTGACGAGGACTTTAAGAAACCTCCTACACTTTGGGCTCTGCAAGACCCGAGAGGGTGATCCCTTAATGTGTTTACAACCTCTGCACCTTTATTATAAACAACATTGGCAATAGCAGATGATCTCACTTAATATCTCAACAAAATAGGATAATACTGAAATAAATTGGATGTTTATCAGTAAAATCAACTATTTGGAGCATGAGATAACTACAACACAAGGTAGTATAAGATGGTCATTGATTTACAATTTGCAGCAAGCTCTAGGCAAACACAAGCAAACACTGAATCATATGGGTGATTACAACTTAAACCAGTGCCATATATCTATCAGGCATGAGTCAAATTTATAAGCATCTAAAGGCATATAATAGATTTAACACATAACACATGAGATCTTTGACAACATTACCTTGTAATCTCATCAATATGTATTCTAGCTCAATACTACTTACCAAATCCTCATACAGTACATATCTGCCTATAATCCCATTCAAATTTTTTAATTAATTCTTTGAATCAAATCCAAGACAAGGATTATACACACCACAACAGCGAGATGGATAAAACAACCCTTGGTTATTCTATTCAAGGTTCAGATATGCAAGTACAATGGAGAGACATGAGCTAGAATTTTTCATTTTAAATCAAATGCTAGTACTGTTATACAACATTAAACCTCCATGAACTCAAGACCTATTACAGACTTACTCAAAACCTAAGTTGTACTTCTTGAAAACCGTCAGACTTTACAAATTGCTCTGCAACTTCACCTAGACTCAATTTTTTTTTTCTAACTTGCTCCCTCGCACCTCTGGCCTTGAAATCCTTCTTATAGAGAATGAAGGAGCAAACAAGCATTAGGCCAAAGAGTACACATTTCATTAGCCAATTGGTACACCTGGAAAAGAGTTGATGCAGCAATAAAGATCAACAGAAACCTACGCCAACATTGCCATTAAAGCAGAATTGGAAACCGCTGCAACCACAACATCAAACCTATTAATTAAATTATGCCAGTAAGCGTCCTTCCCACCATTAAAACTCACCCGATCGCCTGCACAAATGGCTCCAACCATACTTTGACCCTAACTTTAAATTCTAGTCATCGATCCTTCAGTTGAATCGAATTATCGAACGACCATCTTCAAAACTAGTTGACACAATCGCCAGCGTGGCAGACAAGCGCCCATCACACCATAAGCTATGAAGGAAATCCACGTGGCGGTCACTTGTGATATCGCAATCCTGCAACTTTTGATCGTGGGATGGCGGGAAACCGTTGATCTTGAACATCGGTGATCTCGTCCCTTCAACACAGTCGGCAGCCCTATCGTTAACCCTTGAGCAACTTTTCCATCAAGATTAAAAAATATCCGTCAATTTGCAACACATGCATCCCACAAACACTTTAGTAACCCACCCTTTTACTCCTTTGGCTCCATCAGATGGGACATGCGACAGTCGCCTGTGATATCACCATCTTGCAGTTTTGGATCACGGGATGGCGGGGAACGGCTAGGATGCAGTCGGACTTAGGTTTTAGCCACCACCGTAGATCATCTTTGACTTGACTAGTTGCCCTAATTTCTCCACTTTTACTCATTTTTAATGAATTTCCCCGACCTTGTCAAATATTTCATTTTAAATGTTTTGCCTAAAGCAATGAAACATTTAAAATACATCGCTCAAAATTTCCACGGGCCCCACCCTTTACACGTGGCAAAATCTTGCTGCTTCGTGATAGATAAAAAGTGAGCACCTTTCGATTGTGAAATAGTGAGCAAGCCGTTTGATCAAAGAGAAGTTGATCAATGGTCACACGAACCTCATCCCCTAGAGGGGACACGTGGTGCCTACTCACGATACCGCGATCCTTCAATTCCTGATCACGGGATGGCAGGCAACCATTGATATTCGAAGGCAAATGATCGACGATAGCGCGAACACCATACTTCTGCAAAATATAACCTTTATTAATAGGACAAGGGGGCATTACTAGGCCGACGAGACAACAATGACATAAGTTGTTTTTTTTTTAAATGACGAAGCACAGGGTCGGCCTAGACTTATAGAAAAATAAAGCCTGCAGAGGCTACAAAAATTAAAACCAAAGGGACCAAAGCCTAGACAAGATGATGGGGCACAAGTTGTTTTAAGACCCTTCAAAAAGGTAACGTCCAAATAGAACCTCAACTAGGGCAGAAAACAAACACTAGAGGCATAGCAGCCAAGGCTAAAACCCCAACCCTAGAAATTTTATCACCCCATGAAAGACCAAGATATAAGTCAGACCTCGAGGTGAAAACAAGAGCCGTACCGAAGCCCCACCATGCCCTTTCGAGCCGAATACTAAAACACCTCACCTCACTGTCCAAAAGTGCATATGCACCCAAATGTCGGCAGTTGTAAAATTGGATTTTTGTATATTCCTTTGTATGATCTTTGAATATTTCCAAACAAATTAAAACCCTAAAACACATAAAAAATAAAAAACTATCTCAAAAAAATTAGCAAAATCAGCTGTTGCAAAGTTATCTATATTGTTCTTTTTTATCTCCTTAGATTTAAATTTGTTAATGTGCTTGATGCATCTTTATATGTTGAAAAGGTCAGTAATTATTTTTGGGATATCTTGTTAAAATTAAGAGTTCAAAACAAAAAACACATTGCTTAAAACCATTTTTGGGAATCATAACAATGCTTTTAACATATCTTAAAATAAAAAATCTTACAATATTACATTGCCTTGTCCTTGATAAGATTTGGAGGAGAATAATTTTTCCTAGCTTGTCATATCATTATCAATGTTTATCAAAGTTCAAATTGGATCTCCTATCTTTTATCTCTAACTTTCATTTTTTCTTGGAAGTTAGCCTACTTTAGGTGACGTGTTAAGTTGATTCATATCATTTGTAGATATACCATCTTGAGAGCTTTAAGGCTACTCTTGAGTTGGAAACTTCCACTATTTATCAAGTTTTCTTGGAATCACAAGTCTATTTCAAGTAATGATACATCATCATCAATCAATATCTTTATCATTTGTAGATATAGCTTAACTTTGATCTATTTTGGTTTTGAGCAACACGTATCAAATTGTTGAAAGAAAACCCTATTTTATCTGTCTTATATCACATATGTCAATTAACATCTCAATATAAGAAAAAATGGAATCTTATCAAGAGGAATCAAACACTCCAACAATAATGGGGTTTGGTCGATATGAGCAAGGAGAAAATTCAAACCCAACCATTTTCATAGAGATCCTTCAAGGATACCTTATATAGAAGATGAAGATACAAATCGAGACCCAACATTAAAGGAGTTACAAGAATTTGATAAAGACCCTAGAGCAATGAAAATAATGAACATTTGTTCAAATATAATCCCAATCATTACCTCCAAATGTTACTTCAACAAGGTGCTAAAATACCCTCTCATCTTATCAAGGAACAAGCACAAGATCTCATGAATTTCACCATATCATACACTTTGGGAGAAGCAAGTCAAGTCAATAGACCTCAAACATCATTGGAAAAGGTGTCTTCCACCTTCACATATATATCACAACCTCCTTCTATAACCTAAAAGTTTAATGGAAAACATATCAAGATATTCTTCATGATCAATTTGCACCCAAACCATCACCTACCTTTTCCAAATCCTATCTAAATGAGTACCTTAAACATAATAAAATATGCATATTCCACCAAGTCAACCTCAACAACATTTCATCCCACCAAGTCAACCTCAACAATATTTCATCCCTCTAAGCCAACCTTAACAATATTTCATCTCACCTAGCCAACTTCAACAATATTTCATCCCACCTAGCCAACCTCAACAACATATTATCCCATCTAGCCAACCTTGAATAATTTCATACCTCCAAGCCAATCCCAATAAAAATTTATCCCACCTAGCCAACCTCAACTAATTTCATACCTCCAAGCCAATCCCAACAACATTACAATCCACTAATTCAACATCAACAACAACACCATATTCCCATAAGTGTACCTCCATTAACATAGGTATAAATGACTTGGCCAAACAAATTCAAGAGTTACAACAAAAGATCACAATCATGGAAATGGAAAATGCAATCTAACTAAGACGACATGCACATTAGAGGACATATTTCGTTATCCTTTTGACAAATCTTTAAAAATGATACTTTTTCCTTAAAACTTTGAAATGCCTAAGTTTGAAAAATACAAAGGACGAGGTGATCTATAAGAACAGATAAGATAATTTTACATAGTGTGTCTTGAGGTGACTCATAATGATACATATATAATGCACCTCTTTCCTAGAAGCCTAGGAGGTCAAGCTATTGAGTGGTTTTCACATTTACCTCATGAAATCAAGACCTTTTCCTCCGAGCTCCAAATCACGAACTCTTCATACAACATTTGTTACTGTTCCAGTATTCCGCTTAAGAATCACCCCAAATCTAACGGTTATTCTCCCGTCCTCTTATACTGTCCTGAAATGTCCTTATCTCTCATTCAAACCGAAGTTCTCACCATTCCATGTCATTCCGTCAAGTTGCTGCTGTCCGTCTTCGTCTCCATTTGCCCGCCGCAGTCCATATCGGTACATAACTCCCAACATTTCACAATTTATCCTGTAGTCCTGGTATCCTTGTCCGATCTACCACGGCAGATGCCAGTCCAAAACATTCAACCTACCAAATAATAAAAAAAATCATGTGTTCAGTGTGTTAATATTCTTTGATCCTAGAAAACAACCTCCAAAAAAGAAAATAAACTCCTTGAGAAACCCTAATGAATTCAATCTCGTGTTGATCCAAGCAACGTATCATAAGTACTGAAAATACTCAAATTTGAACCTTGTTCAAACCCTCCCTAAAATAAAATAAAATGAATATTTTGATAGATATAGAAACTGTGTTAGTTTAGGATCAGAATAAGCCAATAACTGCAAAATGCAACATTGAGCATTTGCACATAGTTAACTCGAAACCTCCTCGAGAAACCCACTGAAATGGTTCTTTATATCGATAAAAGTAAATATGCATTTCAAGTGTGGCCTTACTCAAGGCTGAGGTAAATACAAATAATGGAGACACTTCTCCTTGATGTAAAGTACAAATCAATATGATTCTCCTTGAAATTGATCTGCTACCAAATGATGATCTGCTGCTAAGGTGCAAACTTGAAGTTATTGAAAATTGATGATTTGATGAAACCAATTCACCTTGTATATATACAAAACAAGGTGTCTCTTCATATAGGTCGACCTCCTTTAAGAAATAAAAAATATAAAAAATAATTTGTAATTAAGGCCAACTTGCCTTATTAATTATTTATCATTTAATTTTGAGAGAAAGATAACTCCCACCGCTATAACATCAACACTCCCTCTTAGCTATAGAGGTATTTTTCCAGATATCCATGTCATGGAGTCTCTCAACATGACACCCACAATGGCTACACCCATTTGTGGAAAAGAGTTCATCATGGAGTCTCTCAACGTGATATTTTCATGAGTCACTCAACATGACGTCCACGATGGCTACTCCCATGTGTGGAAGAAACATATGCACAAGTTCCCATCACAGAGTCTCTCAATGTGATGTCGTCATGGAGTCTCTCAACATGACGTCCACCATGGCTACTTCCATGTGTAGAAAAACACAAGTACAAAGGATTCATCACGGAATCTCTCAATGTGATGTCGTCATGGAGTCTCTCAACATGATGTCTCATCTTAGTCTCAGAGATGAACAAGGGGTCGCACCTCATATTTCTCCGTCTCAGAGAAATATACACTACAAGGGCTTTCATCTCATATTTCTCCATCTTAGAGAAATATACACTACAAGGGCTTTCACCTCATATTTCTTCATCTCAGAGAAATATATACTACAAGGGATTTATGACGATGTGACTCCCTATGAAGCTCCAAGTACTTGCATCAACCTCCTGACCTCCTTGTTCAAGGTTGCCTCTATTGGTTTGTCAAACTCCCTCTGAATGTTATTTCCTTCTCTTCGAAGAAACTGATCGCAATCTATATAGGTTCTTCCTCTTCGAGAGATGTCTCCAGTGAAGTTATGTGCCACTAGCTTAGTCCCATGGTTGCAAGTAGTGTCTCCATTGATATCATGTTAGTTCATTTCTTTAGCTAGCGTGACTTCCTCAAAGGATGCCTCAAGCTTTTCTTCCCTTGAATTCCTTATGTAGTCTCTCATCATCCTTATGCTCCTTGATCCATCCTAGAAGCATTTTAGAGAGATTACTAATAGTTCATAGCATCAAACTATCCCAAAGAGAAATACCAATGCTAGAAGCATACATGATTCACTATTCCCAATTACATGTATTATTAACTACATACATGATTCACTATTCCCAATTGCATGTATTATTTACTACATGATTGTTTAATTTAAGATCATTATTTAAAGGTACAAAAAAAATACTTATCCTTTTATTACATATATCCAGCCAACAATGCCTTTCCAGATTTCTATCTCCATATCTTTCCCTTAGATCTACTCATATGAGCGTCAATTCTGCTCTTGAATACTGACTCTGGTTAGTACAACCTACAAAAACAACAGTTCCTTCTCACATATCTCCTATGGAGAGGTCCTGTGCCAGATATTCCTTTAGGCTTTCACGAATTTCCATTGTAGACTCCTTTAGACCATCCCTCTGTAGAATTCAAAGACATAGCATTGCAATCACTGCCAAATCTTGATATCAGAATCCTTTGAATAGGAGAACAGGAGAGCTACGAGCAGGTCTCCAGATAGTCTGCTAGCACAAGATTGATAACAATCCTCCAAGCAAGCTAACACCTCCATCACACACAAAAGTACATTGAATAGTAGTGCTCAAGCAAAACGTGACCTGGGTTATCACACACAAGACCAATGATAACCACAATACCACAATTAATCTTAGCATATTTTTCAAGTATTGCAACTTATACTTAGCTTCCTAGATTCATCTTACATGCCATATCAAACCCAATTTGAGGTTAGCCATATGCTTCAATAAAAAAAGAAGCTTTGACGAATTCCTTTTAAGGGTCCACATTAGCTTCCAAATGACCCATTAAAGTTCTAAAAAAATCTCAACAATTCCTTTACCAAGCCTGAAAGATTGTCAGGATATTGATCACACAACCTAGTTTTAAATCACCGATTCATTTTCCTCCTCAAATTTGAATTCTGATGATTCTTATTCACAACTCTTGTCTACAGGATACCGATTCTACCTCCACAGACATGATTTTCCAAGGTGACTTTAATACAACTTATTAAAGATTGTTTTGATTTACTCTCCAAAGTTTACTCCTGACTCAGAAGCAAGACCGAAAATTCAAGGAATGACAAATATATGCATCAGGTGGCGATAAAGGACAATAAAACTGCAACAAAATCCCGATGATCACTCTAACTTCCTACTCGATACTTCTCCAGCGAAATGAAGGATTGTGAGCCAACAAGGGAGAGCCCGTCAAAGATAAAATCCCTTCATACAACCATTATTAATATCAGGTTCGTCTTCGATTTTGGTGATATCCTGAACACACAAGTTGATTGCTTCTTCTTTCTAGACCTAGTGAACCCTCACCAGAGATGAATTGAAATGCTCGATACAGTATGAGACAAGTCCCCAACTATGGCGAATGTGAGTTGAATTTTGTAATCGTGTCCCTACTGGAGACCCAATGATCTTGCCTCATCAAACAAGCCTTATCTAAGTGAAGACTTTAATTATTAATTATTATCACTTCCCCTTGGCCATGATTTCCATTAAGATCTCCCTTGATATTGATGGAATCCAAAATCCTCTCCATGTCACCCCTATAACTATCCACAAAAATGAAACAGAGGCGACTATATTCAAATTATTCAAATGCGAATCCTCATGATATTAATCTTCAATGCCATTAGAAAAATAACTCTAGGTATTATCGGCCTCATGAGAAGTTTAGTCCTTCACGGCTTCTTATTTGACACATACGATGCCTTATTATAAGGATTCAACTACAAACTGAAAAATATCAATAAATCCTTTGCCTGGTCAATTTGCAATGATGCTCAAACAAATCTGATTAGATTTTCATGAACCCGCTCTGATACCATGTTAGTTTTAGGATCAGAAAGGTTATCAATCAGAAAATGCAACACATGAGACAAAGAACATAATAGTTTACCCTAGGAAAACCCTCCTTCTCAAGGGAGAAGAACCCAACAAAATATATATCTCTTATATATCAAATAAAAGTGCAAAAATTTGCATTTCAAGTCTGGCCTTACTCAAGGCTGAGGTAAATACAAATAATGGAGACACTTCTCCTTGATGTAAAGTACAAATCAATATGATTCTCCTTGAAATTGATCTGCTCCTACCAAATGATGATCTGCTGCTAAGGTATGAACTTGAAGTTATTGAAAATTGATGATTTTATGAAACAACTTCACCTTGTATATATACAAAACAAGGTGTCTCTTCATATAGGTCGGCCTCCTTTAAGAAATAAAAAATAAAAAAACATAATTTGTAATTAAGGTCGACTTTCCTTATTAATTATTTATCATTTAATTTTGAGAGAAAGATATCTCCTGCCACTATAACTTCAACACTCCCTCTTAGCTAGGGAGGTATATTTCCAAATATCCATGTCATGGAGTCTCTCAACATGACACCCACAATGGCTACAACCATTTGTGGAAAAGAGTTCATCACAGAGTCTCTCAACGTGATATCATCATGGAGTCACTCAACATGATGTACACCATGACTACTCCCATGTGTGGAAAGAAACATATGCACAAGTGCCCATCACAGAGTCTCTCAACATGACGTTCACCATGGCTACTCCCATGTGTGGAAAAACACAAGTACAAAGGGTTCATCATGAAGTCTCTCAATATGATGTCATCATGGAGTCTCTCAACATGATGTTTCATCTTAGTCTCAAAGATGAACAAGGGATTGCATGTCATATTTATCCGTCCCAGTGAAATATACACTACAAGAGATTTCACCTCATATTTCTCTGTCTTAGAGAAATATACACTACAAGGGCTTTCACCTCATATTTCTCCATCTCAGAGAAATATACACTACAAGGGCTTTATGATGATGTGACTCCCTCTAAAGCTCCAAGTACTTGCATCAACCTCCTGACCTCCTCGTTCAAGGTTGCCTCTGTTGGTTTGGCAGACTCCCTCTGAATGTTATTTCCTCTTCAAAGAAACTGATCGCAATCTGTATAGGTTCTTCCTCTTTGAGAGATGTCTCCAGTGAAGTTATGTGCCACTAGCTCAGTCCCATGGTTGCAAGTTGTGTCTCCATTGATATCATGTTAGTTCATTTCTTCAGCCAACATGACTTCCTCACAGGATTCCTCAAGCTCTTCTTCCCTTGAATTTATTATTTAGTCTCTCATCATCCTTATGCTCCTTGATCCATCCTGGAAGAATTTTAGAGAGATTACTAATATTTCATAGAATCAAACTATCCTGAAGAGAAATACCAATGCTAGAAGCATACATGATTCACTACTCCCAATTGCATGAATTATTAACTACATGATTGTTTAATTCAAGATCATTATTCAAAGGTACAAAAAAAAACTTATCCTTTTATTATATATATCCAACCAATGATTCCTTTCTAGATTTCGATCTCCATATCTTTCCCTTAGATTTGCTCATATGAGCGTTAATTCGGCTCCTGAATATTGACTCTGCTTAGTACAGTTTACAGAAACAACAATTCCTTCTCACATATCTCCTGTGGAGAGGTCCTGTGCTAGATATGCCTTCAGGCTTTCACGAATTTTCATTGTAGACTCCTTTAGACCATCCCTCTCTCCTTGAAATTGATCTACTGCTACCAAATGATGATCTGCTGCTAAGGTGCAGACTTGAAGTTATTGAAAATTGACGATTTGATGAAACAACTTCACCTTGTATATATGGAAAACAAGGTGTCTCTTCATATAGGCCGACCTCCTTTAAGAAATAAAACATATAAAACATAATTTGTAATTAAGGCCGAATTTCATTATTAATTATTTATCATTTAATTTTGAGAGAAAGATATCTCCCACTGCTATAACATCAACACAAGGAACATAAGACTTATGATTGATTCAAAATGAAAAATCGTATTCAAGAACTTATAGAGAAAGATGACATTAGTATCAAACATCAATCTTCAACTAATGGTGATCTCAAGATATTCCAAGATCCTATCCCAAAACATGGAAAATGAAAACCTTCAAATAAATATGGTGGTCCTAAACTGGCTAATTATGCTTGTGTTCCATATGAATACATCATAGCTTGAGTAGAAGGAATCTCTTCCATAAAAAATGCAACTCTTGAGTGCAGTCACAACATAGGGTAAAAATAACATCCAATGGTCCTATTCCAAATCAAGATCGAAGTATCCCTCCCATGCCATCTCACGAACCCATTCCTAATCAAGATCAAAGTATCCTTTCCAATGAGCCATTTCCATCTCAAGATCAATATATCTTCCTTCTCACCCTTCATAATCCCACTCCATCTTAAGACCTAAGTATCTCTTCCATGTCACCTCAAGAGCAAGGTATCCTTTTCACTTTCATACCATCCTATGATCCCTCTCCAAATCAAAAGTAAAGAATCCCTTCCACCCTATCTTCCAATTCCTTTCCAAATAAAGATCAAAGTACACCTTCCATCCCATATAATGATCCTCTCCCATCTCATGGTCATATACCTTTCACTCAATGTAGTGATCCCGTCCCAAGTTAAGATCAAAATATCCTTTCATGTCATAATCCTAATCCTTCACAAGACCCCACTATCCATATCCAAGCAATTCATATTGAAGCACTAACTAAATTGGCATCCAAATGGGCTCATCCAAAACCTCCATCTATCCCTAAGTAACCCATTCATCACATATCCCTAAACCTATCACAATACATCCTTCCTTCCTTTGATCTTTATTATCCTTTATCCTATATAATTCACCCTCCTACCCTTTCATCTTTAATATTGATTAAGCTAGGGGAAAAAATTATTCATGTATACTTTGATAAATACAAAAACTTACTTCCTTTACAATCCGTATCCTTTATATACCATCCCTTCACCCAAAAAATCCTTTACTATTTTCTATCTATAATCTACTTTCTTTACTTGGACTCATATCTTATATGTTTACTTTGACTCATAAGTCTAGTCCAAGTAAATAACTTCTATCTCATTATCCTCTTGATTGAAACACACAAGGTTAGTTCAAGTAAACATATATCTATCTTATCAAAAACATATCTCTATGTTGATATTTTTGCTTGAAACTCACAAGTTTGGTTCAAGTAAACAATATTTATCTCTAACTCTAATAAGGGCACCTTTTCCTTTACAACATAATTTTTAGAGATTCCTTCTCCTATGTTTCACTTATCCACCTATTATGGCTTCACAAATTATCATTATCTTTTATTTCACCTATCCACCTAGCTACCTATCATATCCTTTTATCCATCTCATAATAATTGATCCTTTCCTAATTGGGGAACCTCTTCCCTTAAACTAGGTTTTAGATTGGTTTCTTGTGCGTATGTTGAGAAGACACTTTATATATACATTTTAAACATGCACATTTATGCATTACAAAAACATTGGGATTTAACAAAAATCATGAGAAAAATAAAATTTCAAATATTATACTAAATATGTGGTTTGCATAGCTTGGCTCCTATATTAAATGCTATCATAATAAAAAGATTAATGGCTTAATGAAAATATATTTCCTATAATAGGCACTATCAAAAAAATTAAGGCCTTAACAAATACATCCTCCCTACAATGGGCCCTATCTATCAAAACCGATATTGTCTTTTGGCAAGAGATATGTTGGTTGTTGATTTTATGTGACAATTGCTTTTATTTTTGTTTCCTTGATTTTATCTTTTGTATCCCATTTTCTTAATGAAGTTTATATCTTGATGTGTGTTGATGCCAAAAATTGGCAAGGTAACAACCCTTTTTGGGAAACTCAGTTTATGGGGGACTTATTGCGCTAAACTGAGTGACCTCTAAATTTTTAAAGAAGCCAGATTCTTTTGTAAATGGGGTTTTGGGATGGGAAAATGAAGCAGATATAAAAGTAAAGAATCTAACTAAGGTGATGTGCTTGAATTTAGATAAAAGGTACAATAAACCTATCTTTTGGATATGATCTAAGGGCTCGCTTAGCAAGTTACCATGTCCTAGAATAACATAAATTAAAGATTGTAGCATGAACAACTCATTCAATGACATAAAATAATTTTCACACCCATTTACTGAAAGAAGAGTCAAAAGACATGATCTAAACCAACAAAATTACATTCAAATTATAGAAGTGTGACAAATAAACCATTCAAACAATAATGGCATAATATAAATTTTATCAATAGCATAAGAAATAGAGAGGCTGAACAATGACACAGTATGTTAGTTCTTGCAATAATCTAAACAATAAAAAAGGTCCGGTCTCTCCAAAAATATTGCAGTTCTAAAACTAGTGAAACTTGAAAAACATGTGGCATGTAATCTTCGAACTCGGAACCTCGAACCCCTCTTTAAAAGTAGAGAGCAGTATATTTAGCAAGCCTTCCACCGCTGGTGAGAAGCAACTGAAAAGATTCAGAATCCTAAGCAATGATGTTGAGGCAATGATTTCCATCGGCCATTGTAACAGAAAAGATTCAAGCCATAGCATTTGGTCGCCCTCCATTCAGGTGCATCCCCTATGAATGATGGCAGTGGTCCCAGCAAAGTCCCATGTAGAAAAGTGTTGCCTCCTTGGATAGGTAGTTAGAACACGTGGTAGCATATTGCAACCCTTTGTTCACTTTGTTCCTTGCGTTGAAGAAGTATGCGCTGAAGGGACGTGTGGCAACATTTCGCTACCCATGGCTGATTTACCCTTCCTTTGTTGAAAGCTTGCACTGGGATGACACGTAGCAATAATTTTTGATAGACGCTGCTTGTGGGGTCCACCAAATCTTTATGTGAATGGGAGCTATGTGGCACGTGGGCGGGGACCGACGAGGAAGTGAAAGGAAGCAATCAAAATAACCCGTGGTGAAGACACATGGGAGCATAGCGAGGGCCGATAGAAGAGAAAGGAGGAAATTCCTTCAGAGAGCAATGAGCAGACATGTGGTAGAGGCCACATTGACTATAAAAAAAGGGGCCGATGATATTCATTTGAAGGCATGGGCCGGTACTTAGCCAAAAACAAAACCCGAAGGGAGCATGGTGAATTTTGTATTCACAATGTGATTAGAGCAACTTGGAGTGAGGCATGATGATTTTCTATGTATGTTCTAATTGTGTGTTGTGTCAAAGCCCATGCAAGGGGATAAAGGATACAAGAAGGAATCCTAGTTTCATACCTTGGTGCATGATATCCATTTGCTAGGGTTCCTCTTCAAAGTTATTAAGGGTATTTTTCATTTGTCATCCATCTTGCATATAGCTTTTCATTGTATCTCCCATTTATAGGTTTCATTTTGATATTTGATTCTTAGTGGAGATTAATTTTGTTGCATATCCTACATTCACAACTATTAGCATGCATCATAATATCATAATCATAACATGTGCATCATAATAATCCATAGTCATAACATCACATAGAGCTATGTCTATAACATATCTATCATCATCATCATTATCACAATCTTAGCCTATCCTTCCTATCGTGAGCTTGAGAAAGAAATTATTCTATGTTTTATTGAAAAAAGAATCCTAGGTCTAATGCATAAATCACTAACATCAATCCTTTTTCAAAGAACATTAGGATGCAAATCGGCAAGGAGATTAGATTGACTTCCAACCTTAAAGGTGATTCAATTAGCCTCTGATATGATCCTTTAATGACTTAGAAATTGATTGAGATTGATTTGATTTTGTTGGCTTAATGAAACTATGAGACCTAATATGAAAATATAATATTTCTATAACAGTAAAACTGTAAAGCCAAACTTTGAGATTAGATCTAAAAAGAGCAGAGTACTATACACCTGTGGTCCAAAATTGAGCTGATTTTTAGTGGACTAGGGTGCAAGGATGCCCTAGTCCAGGTGTCTGAAACTGAAATATGATTTTGCAGTCCTTGGTCTGCAGCTTCCTGGATCTTGTTGTCGAATCTTCATCTATTAATGAGATAATTGAATTTTTGGATCTTATCAAGTTGTAGGGTTTGAATACAATAATTATCAATTGGTCTCCAATCTTCCTCCAATATTCTTCAAATTAGTAATTTTTAAATTCAAAGAGAGAGGAAGGGTTGTGTCATATAAGGGTTTTCCTTGGTCAAACCCCATGTTGGTGTTTCCACCTCCACAAAGACAAAATTGATGAAAGAGAGCTTATCCTTTGAGGTATAGAGGCTAAATGATAAATGAATGGTGAATCAACAATGCAATGCAACTCACCACTCAAATTTGATTTCATTAAAGGATTGAAGTCATGCACATCTCCTTGAGGCTTGATTGTAATTTGGTTTTATTTGACTTGGAAGCCTACAAGCATTAGTACTCACAAACAAAATGCATGCATAAACATGAACAAACTCACATAAAACTTGACATGATTATTTGATTATGAAATGCAGCATTAATTTAGCTCTTGAATGCTCTTGACTTGATAATGATCTTACTTCCAATTCTTTCCCACCTTCTTGTTGTTCCCTTCTAAATGATGAAATGACTAGGTGTAAATATGTAATTGATATAATTTCCCAAAAATTAAATCTCAATGGCCAAGAATCAAAATTTGAATTTCAAATATTAAATTACTACCACCAACACTTTGAATTTTGGGGCCACATTAAGGGGAATAGGGCGTAAGGATTCCTTAGTCCAAATCCCTCAATTTTTGAGATCCAAACTACTAGTAGAAAAATATCAAGTGTGTACTTGGATCTTGCACATTTTATTTCTTGATAAGTGTTAAAATGGGCCATGAGATGCATAATTTAGGAAATAAGGTGTACAATTAGGTCCAATCACTTAGAGGGGAGCAAAACATAGTGTGAAATTGTCAAGGGTGACAATTTACAATGCTACATTTTCTGTATCCAATCTCTTGAGGGGGAATTGTACATTCATCCCTCGATCCATCAGAACACACTGAGGCACATCACCAACATTATCTCTTTCAAACAATGCTATAAAACATATTGTATTAAGGGAAAAAATGCAGACACTTAAAAATGACTAATACATTTTTATTGTATCATTTCATCATTATCCTCATCACTTCTTCTATTTATATTAATTAAATAATTTTTAATTATTTAATTAATTTATCATTTATAACTTTCCCTCCAACATTAATTAAAATCAAATTCAATTTATCTTTGGTCCTCTATAATTAAACAATTTTCAAAAATTATTTAATTAGTTAACACTCCTCTTTTAAATAAATTAAAATAATTTATTTAAATTAAATATTTTTCTTCTAAAATAAATAAATTAATATTTATTTATTTTTCCAACTATCATTTTGAATTAAATAAATTAATTTTATTTATTTCTTTCAACTTTCCCTCCTTCACAAAATTCAAATTACAGGTCTTACCCTATCTTGAATTTTCTTATCCATTGATTTTTCTAATTAATCTCCACCATTGATCAAATATCAAGTGAAACATATAAATACAAGGCTTTCATTCATTCATATCCCCTAGCCTACATTATGATCAAGCTATCACTATCAAGCATTATCAAGCATTATCAAGCAATCAAGTTATCATCCATTAATTATCAAGCATTACATATCTTTTGTCTTTGAGCATTTTATCATTATCATAATTTTTGTTCTTTCATGGCTATTGTTACTTTGAAGAAAAATCCACAATGGAGAAAATCAAGGTCTTCGTTATGATGAATTTATTTTTTATTCATTTCTTAGTCAAGATCTTGAGCTTCAGGGGCAGAGGGCCTAGCTCGATTGGCTAAAGCATCCTATTGCAAGCAAGAGGCCACAAGGTCTAGTCTCCCCTCTGTCCCTGTGGTACCAGAGGGTGTGTTGTGCCAACGTCACTAGTCACATGAAATTTTTGTTTCCGAGTGCAATATAGTTTATAGGGGCTACCCAATTCCTGTAGTCTAAAAAAAAAGATCTCGAGCTTCATTGAGTGATTGTTGAAGTGTGATTTTGTACTTTCATTACATTGTTACTATTTGTGATTCACATTTTCATCATCTACATATAGATTTAATTTACAATATTTAGGATTATTATAAACTATATTTGTAGTGTCAAAAATTTTCATCTTTAACAATTTCACATTATGTTTTGTCCCCCTTAATTTATTGGACCTAATTAAGCCCCTAATTTCCTAAATTGTTCCTCCCAAAGGCCTATTTTTACCATTTTTTAAAGGATTGCAAGCATTGAATAAATGTAGGCAATTAATGTTTTGATCTTGACACTAAAGATCTTGGAATATAAGGCCAGGACCCATATTCCCAAGGGCATATGGGTCCCTCTATCTTGTCGGGGATCAATTTTAAATATGTTGTTGGTGGCATTTTAACATTCAAAATTCAAATTTTAAGTGTTGGCTTTTGGGATCTAATTTTCGGAAAATTAGAATAATTGCATATAAATACCTAGTTATTTTATCATTTGAAATATAACAACTAGAACAAGCATTCATGAGAAAATACTACTATCAAGATCAAGTCAATAGTAGCATTCCAAAGCTTTATTGCAGCAATTCAAGATCCAACATCATGTCAAATTCTATGTCTTCATGTTTTGTGAAGACCAACCCTTGTTGTAGATCTCCAAAGCATTCAATAAAATCAAACAAGCAAGATTTAAATCCTTGATGTGATGTGCATTACTTCATTCCTTCAAGGAAGCCATTGAAGGGTGGTGAGTTGTAGAATTTTGTGATTTCATCATTCCTTCCTTTCAAGTATCATTTCTATCATTAACATTGCCATTGTGGAAGTGGAAACACTTACACGGGGTTTGACTGAGGCGAGCCCCTAAATGGCCCAACATTTCCCTCTCTTTGAATGTGTAGGTTATAGGTTTGAAGAGGATTGAAGGAAGATTAAAGACAAGTTTTCCATTGTTGCATTCAAAATCCCTAAAAATTTTCAAGCCATAGAAAGTCACCTACAAAATTATCTAATGACATTTCAACAATTCTGCAACCAAGAAACAAAAGGTCAGATCCAACATTAGAGGATTGCCAAATTAATTTTAGGACCCCCTTTCAAATACCCATATGCCCCTAGGTGTTTGAGTCCTCCTTTGCATGCTAGATCCAAATTTTTTTGACAAGTGCACAATCTCCAATACTTCTTAGATCTGCTTGCAATTTACTATTTCGGTCTATGTGTTTCAAGAACATTACATTTGTCATATTGGGAAATCTACACTAATTAGGTTAATCATTCCAAATCATTATTCCTAAGGCTTAAAAGAAGGAGATCCTGGTCTGATTGGATCACTTCATGGTTGATAGTCAATCTATTCGCCTTTTTGGTCTCCCTCTTTAATGAAACTTAGAAGAATAACACCCTAAAAATCCAAATCCTAGGTTCTATACATTAGGACATAGAGCCCTCATTTTTATTTGTTTCAATATCAAATACCAATTTTTCCACAAACATGTGGACAAGTAGAAGAGTGGTTCATAAATATTTCATACAAAGGAGAAGAGATCCTCTAGGGATATTTCTTCCATCCAAATAGTGCCAATAGAGATATACCGATGGTGAATATAGAGGAAGAATTGAAAAGTGAACCACTAATCTTGAAGTGCAGACTACTAAATATAATCCAACATATTCTTCAAGATAAGAGTCTAACAAATCTCCTCATAACACTACTTCAATCTACAATCAAGATTATTTATTCACAATGGGGTATCTATCATTGAAACCACTAGAGACAACAAATTTTTAGTTCCCCATTTCTACTTAGGCATGTAATGCTACTATGAAAATATCCCTTCATCAACTCTTCATAACTTTCATGGAATTGCTATAAAAGACTCAGACATATACATGTCCAAATTTGAAATCCTTTTTCGGAGCTATTATTACACTGAATTTTTTTAGCAACTCTCAATGGTTCAACCTTGAGATGGTTCATGGGACTTTGAAGAGACACGGTAGAAAACTAGTGAACCATGAAGGATGAATTCCTTAAAAAATACAAGTACTATTGTTAAGGAGGAGAGATGAGGGGAGACAATATCTTTTGCATAACTCAAAAGGAGGACACACCTTTAGAAGATTATGTAGAAAGGTTTATGTTTTTCCTACAAAAGTCCCAATAGAATATTTTTTCCCAAGATTCCCTTAAAATTATATTTTTTAAAGGGTTCAATGAGGATTGTATGGATACCCTAGATCTAATGGGGGGAGGTGACATATCTCAGGTTCCATGGGATGATCTCTACTAGATATGTAGGAATTATTCGTGTTCCACAATGAATAAGATAAGAGGTCTAAGACCATTGATTACCAAAGAAGTAGCATGTGTATCATGAATGGAGCTCAATAATCTACTAAAGGATATGAATTATGATATAATAAACCACATGGATACTCTGCACATCAAGAAGAAACATGAGGAGGTGGAGGCAACTCTAGAAAAATATTGCCCCCATTGCTACCAAAAGAAGAGAGACTATTGAAGATAAACATGATCGACCATCATTCAAGGCATTGGAGGATAAAGATGGCCAAGTATTCTACATGGCACAATGAAAACCATGCAGTCAATGATAAGGTACTCATCAGGATTCATTAGTTTACAACATGCAATTTTCAAATTCTTTTGCAAATAATCCTCCATGGCATAATCAACCTCCCCATGATGGTAAAATTATATGCAACCTGGATGTGCATTTTCACGAGGATGGCCTCAGCAACCATACCGATCAAAAGCCCAAAACCAGTCCCATAAACTACCACAATCTACATTGAAACAATGACAAGGGAATCAACCTTGGCATAATCCTAATCAAGGCTACATGTAGCAAGTGTACGAACTACCACAACAACCAACTATTTTACCAAATCCTGCTACTTATCACTAACTCATTTGACTACAAAATCTGATGAAAATGTCCAACAAAATATGTATAATTTGATGTATTGTCAGGTGCTTGTAAAATTTGATCTGTAATTTTCAATTTTTTGAAAGTTTATCCTCGACATTCGTCGAAATTTCGACGAACTTGGGGTTAGTTGAAATGTCGACTATCAGTTTTGTCAAAATTTTGACAAACATGAAAAATAGAAAAAAATAAAATTGTGGCCGACATAAAGAAAAGTGAGTTCGCTGATTTATTGGGACAATGTTTTGCTCTACTTGAGACAGTTTGTGGAGAACTAAGAAAAATTTTCTTGGGAAAAATTAGAAAAAATTCAAGAAGATATCACCAGGTTGAGGGTAGTCATTGTCTTTTTGCAGAATTCAGTTGTGAAGTCAGATTTGTAGTTCTAGGTTTGAAAATCATATTTTAAAGCAACATCTCATTAGATTTCATTTTTAGGGGATCCCAGGGTTTTGAGAATTTCATGTCGAGATTTTTGTTTTGTGGAATCACCATAAGATCACAACCAAGGAACATATTCTTGTGGTATAATCATGTGATCCATAGCTCTATTGGTCATGTGGTATAGTTGTTATATAACAAATGCGGGATACATTCATGTGTGACCAATTTTAATGTGGCTAAGTTGTGATGAGAAATGGAGGCACTCATATAATGTAGTTAATTCAAGTTGTATAATGTAACTTGTGATCATCATTGGGTGCATTCATGTTGTCTCAAGTTTAATAGGTTAGGATGTAATTATAGCATGATCAAAGAGTGATTACCTCTTGTTGTAATAAAGAGCCTATAACTCTGGTTGATATGCAGAGTGGTTGTGTTATATCAATTATGTAGTGCATTCAAGCACAACCCATGTTTAATGGGCTATTCTAGAGAGTGATCAAGATTTTCTAAACCTTATGAATGTTACTTAAAAGTGTAGCTTAAACTATAGAAACTAGGATTTGTTACATGCTTGAATCGATCTTGGGATTCTGTAAAACTATAATATTGATATGCTAATAGCCATTATGGAAAGTATTAAAGCAAGACCCATGATATATGGGATGCATTTCACGGTCGAGGGTTTACATACCTTAATGATCCAACACAAGCTTCCCACACACTCTAGGATACAATCCAAGATCATACCACAACCCTGTCAAGACAGCGAATTTTCTGACCCAATATTTAAGGTTGTTTTTAATACCAACCGAAGCATTGGTAAGAGCGGTGGGAGTACAAACCCTAGGCCTTAGTAGAAACATAAACAATAACTATAGCGGATTAGTGAGGTTGCAATACCAGAAAGATTGAGACATTGTAGGTAATAACAAAATCTTGCAATCTAAAGATTGTAGCCAATAACAAGCACACTATGTAGCTTAGTGACATTTGTAAATGCAATCTATGGTAAGAAGAATGGCAGTCACTTGAGATGTGACAGTCAAAAAGAGGCTGAGCAGTGACAAGATAATAAAGCTCAAACCTTGCATAGTAAAGTGGAGATTTTAACAGTGAGTTTCCTTACCCCCTTGCTGACCTTAAGGGTTTTTCAAATGCTTTGGTAGTGTTAGAGAAGGAAAATGCAATTAGGGAATGACTATCGAAATGAAGTAACATTGTTAATAATAGGTTCAATGTTTCTTCTTAGCCATTAATGTATAATAGAGGTAGTGGATTGCATGTTTGATTAGTGTTTTGAGACTCATCAAAGATGGGAGAATAGTGAATAATACCTTGTGGACTGTGAAGTAGTGTCAATAAGGTTGAAGGATCTTAAGAACTACAATACCATGAAACAATGAGTCCCCTGTAGTAAGTAGGTAGTCTATAGGGAATAGTTTGATTTTATAGAAGGATGCTCATGAAAGGAATCTTCAAGTGATAGTGAGTGAGTTGTTTGAGATTGTAGCTAAGGGTGTAATACCCAGTCTTAAAGGAAGTTAGCAAAACAGTAAATGTGCAAGAAAATCAAATCGTATACAACAAACAATTCTAATGTTATCTTGCATAATGCCTTGAGTTTGAAGACAAAAATCTCATTGTATCTTCATGATGAAAGTGGTGACCTTAATGGTCAATCATTGACAACCATGATTTTAAAACATGCTATTGTGCTTATGGAGGCAAAATTTTAAGCAAGGTAGTGAGTGGTGGTTTGGAACAATGGCAAGTATGATGGACTTGCTTTATATGCATACTATGCAGTCTAGCAAGACACTGCATTCTTAGAAAGAGATTGAAAGGTGGATTATATGGAACTCAAAGGGTTCTTATGAAAAATTAAAGCAAAGGCAGTTATTTAAAAGCCATGGTCATGAAGATATTAAAGATGTCACATGCAAAAACATAGTAGCTGGAGTAATGAATACGGTGCCAAAGAGGATAGTGTGTTGGGGAAGATTTAGGACATCTCCACATTATCTAATTACAGGGAAATACATCATTTATTTATTTTTTTAATTAAAAGAAATCATTCTAAACCCTATATAGCATACATTGATACTTAAAAAGCCTTTGAAGGAATTTGAGATTATTCAAATATATGTCAAGTAAATACCTGGGTAAAATGATGGCCGGGAACAATGTAAGATTTAGTATTGAG
>VDFB02216702.1:0-12274 GCA_007258455.2 Sequoia sempervirens
AAAGTAGGAAAAAGGATCACTATCACTTTTATTCGGTTTAAGGAATAAGAGGATTTTAACAAAGCACTATATACGCTCTATGGCATGTTTTTTTTCTTAAGACGATTAATTAGATTGGCATCCGACCTTTGCTTTCAATTGATTTATTGCAAAAATAGATATTATTAAGGAGAAATCTTTGAGGTTGTGTATTTTATGGCCTTTTGTCACAAATTTCTTTTTTATATCGTTTATGTTCATTGCTCTATGTCAAGTACTACAGAGATAGTATCGGTAATAAGTTTTATATGCCATTAGCTTTTATGTATTATGAGCTATCTTTTGGAAATTGGATCATGTTCGTTACACTCTTTCATTTTCTGTGAATATTATGCTAAAGTTCATATTATGTTGTGAGAGAAAAAGGTTTTTGTAAAGGTCTAAACATTCCTATTAATTTTAGGGTTTCTTACTTATGTTAAACCTTAATGGACGCTTCCCACTAGGAGATTTAAATGACTGCTTTGTGCTTTCTTTGGCCTTAGTCATTCATTCTCTTTCCAACAATGAAGGGTTTGTGGCATTTTGTGTCCATTTCATCAAAAGTAAGGATTTGATAAACTTTGAAATGTTGTAAAAGCTTCAGCTCATTGCCATCTTTTATTTTCTCTACATTTCTCTTTCTCCTTTTCCCAACACATAAATAAGGGTTGGCTTCTATATCAATCTTGGAGCTTATTCAGTAAGGCGCAATTTAGTCCCCACTTACTAAATTTCCCATAAGACTATTTGGAGAGGCACAAGCTTTTATGATCAACAACTTTATTTTTCTAGCATGCTCGATGGGACCCAAGTTTTCACAATCGTTTGATTAAATATTTTCATAAACATTTTATAAATTAGACTAACTAGAGGGATTGGAAATCTCATGCTCATAGTCCAAACAAGAGCATCCTCTAGAGGAAATTTTTAGTACTCCCAGCTACCCACTTCAGCCCCTAGGAGAAGGCGAGTTATAGGTTCCATATCATCTATTAGGAGCAATAGAGTTAGAAGTGTCAACTTAGAGTCCAAAACTTTATCCACCCCCCAGGAGGTCGAACCTTCCAAATCAGAATACCTGTCTACCCCATTCATAGGCATTTGTTTTCAATGGCTCACTTAGTTATTCCTACTCTTAGAAATTGTGTAACCTAGGATAGGTAGCCCACTCTAAGCACCTACACCTCCAAATGTATGGTCGGGCCATACCTTCCAATGCTCTCAAAGCAGTTCCAAGGTTTACTGGGGAGGATTTTAAAACCCCTTCCAAACACCTCTAGGACATGGTGGAGGTTTGCAGAGTCCATAACATCATGGAAGAAAATGTGGCCCTCATATTGTTGGCTATGTCTTTCAAAGGGAAGGATCAGGACTAGTATAGATTCCTGACCTTCGGTTCCATCCACTCTTGGGATCAACTCAAAGAGAAGTTGTTCGAGTGCTTCTCGGAGAAAGGAGATAGCTCCTCCTTGCTACAATAATTGATTATTATCAAGAGAGCCCCACAAGAGGCCATGATCAACTTCAACACTAGGTTTTGCAAAACCTGGCAAAGGATTCCTATGGCAACCAGGCCTCTAACAGCCATGGCATTCGTGTTCTACTTAAAAGGTTTCAATTCAAACATCACAGTCATGGTACAAACAATGGGAGGAGATACTTTTTCTGACGCATACAACTTGGTTGTGCGGGAAGAGAACAATCTAATTGATGCCAGAAAGCTTCCACCATATGGTCGTCGATGTCCATGTTTGTAGAGATCTCTAGTGGACCCCAGGAGGAAGCAACTCCAAGTACCTTCACCCCGCTCCCCAGCACATCAGCTACATAGTCGTCGTCCATGTATGTGTACCCAGGCGCACAACCTAGCACGTCAGGCCCATTTTCACTAGCACTGGATGTCAATGATATAAAGAGCCTCACTTTGGAGAAATTTTATATGCTAATGCTCCATCATTGGAGGGCCAAAGATTTTTGCATTCCAAAGTTTTGCATCTAGGCAACCAAACCAAGGATGAGGTGTTTAAATATTTTTCAGACAACATCTATGATGCAAGGCTACACTTAAACCCTAAGGGCCTTAGAGAAGTAGCATTCCAAAGGATGTTCGCCAGAGGGTCAATCGATGGCTTTGCAACATAACTCTAGAATTGTGGTCTGCCATAATTCATGTTGCCCTCTATGCATCCATGGCCATAATTAGTTGACGCATGCGTAGAAAAAGTGGATGAGGGCACCGAGGTTATCAGTGCCAACAAGTTGAAGATCACCATCAATGCAATAGCCATCTAAAATATGTTATGCATCCCCTCAAACTGGGAAGCTGAGAGATTTTCTCGTAGGAGAATGAAATATTTCTAGGAAAAGAGGGATAAATAGTTGAAATTCTATAAGGATGAAACAAATGAGGAACTAGAGAACGGTGAAATCATCTTCCCTCTGTCTCACAAAAAATTTTGTTCAAATTTGCAATTCGTTTTCTCAATCTAGCTTTTATATATATCCATGAAAGTGATGCTTAGGTCTATGAGTTCCAGATGGGCTTGGATTCCATGCTAAAGAAGGAAAGAAGCCATAAGTAGTTTAATTTTTCCAAGGCAATCATCGACATAATGCTTAATAAATTAAGGGATTATAATAGGTCTTTCGAGTTCAGGTATTCCTCTTTTCTAGTGCTCTTGATTTTACACCAAAACCATGAGTTCTTTAGTGGTCATTTTCCTCTTAATAAATTTGATGCATCAGGGTTATATAAGCTAGTCTCAGCCTGGACCATGTGCTTTCCATCACATGTGGGATTATTATTCATTTATCAATTATTATTTTCAACTGGTACTTTTGGATTTGTCTCCGCATTCTCCAAGAAAGTTTTCCCCTGAGGGTTTGGACTGGATGAAAAACCACCACCAGACCCCAGTTGATTATTTTATGGGAGTGTATTTTTCTTTTATCAAATGTGATGGTTTTAATGAGGATCCCTTTAGGCTTCCAAAATTTGTAACAAAAAAAACACTTGCCTTGGAGGCATGCCATCAGGAAACCATTGTTGACAATGCGTATGGGGTCGAGAGACATAAGAAAGTCCTCTACACACTTCCCCTCACCATCACCAAAATCCAAGTAACACACGTGAGGAGGGAAGAGTAGGATGTTTTAACCAACAAGTTGGCCCACATCGGCCTGGTCTTCATTTGTGATAGATGGAAGTACAATCCTATCAGGCATTTCACTTCCAAACATGAAGTGGTCGTATTGGGAGATGAGGAAGAACCTGACTGAGGAAAGGGTAAAGGTCTACATTGACCTAGCCTTCATTCCATACATGCGACCCCCATGGCTCAAATTCTCTCCAAGGGTGGTGGAGTTCCGATAAAGTCTCCAAATGGACAAGTCCATCAAGACACAATTGAAAAATATGGGATGGTTAGAAAGGAAGACAGTTGATTTCTGGAGGTATCGGTAAGAGACCAAATACCTAAACACCTCATATGGAAATGTTAAACTGGGTGATGAGTGTTTTGATGAAATCTATGATGTTGATGTTGGATCTAATAGTAATCCAAATTCAAATTAGGGTCCTGAATAGGAGCACACATCAGTTTTTGACCCCTCGCCTTAGGCGCTCGATACAGAGAAAAGAAAGAAGGGACCAAAACACAAGGAAATGAAAATCTCATCCTCCACCAACATTCTGACAAAGGGTAAGAGGACCTGATGGTCTCCAAAAATTCCACAACTCCAAAGGCCCAAGGTTCATTAGGATTAGTCATCAAAGGATCTGAAGCAACCAGTACACACCCTTTGAAGAAAAAGAGAATTCAAGACTTGTGTGGTCCAGGCTCCTCAAATAAAGGAAAGGAATAAGTGGATTCCATTCTTCTAGTGTCCTCCGCCCCGATAATCTAGGTAAGTTTCACACTCACCATCCTTTCTTCTACTGCATCATTGGTTGTTGCTCCCCCATTATCTTCTAAACATAATCCTTCATTTGTGGATCTCAACCTCCTCATCCTTAATACACCCCTAGCTATATATGATAATGAGCCTCATACAAAGACCCTGTGTGTTGAACGACCATCTTCTGCTTCATCCACAATTGATTCTTTGATCACCTTATCAAAGGCACAAGTTATAAACATTGAGACACCAATACTATAGGTTTCATCACCCCTACCTACTTCCAGGCATATGCCTCTTTTTCCACCTACTCCCCCTTTTTACTTTGATGAGCACCCCTACTCCTTCCCAGCTTGCACACGGTATCCTGACCTTTTCAATGATAACACTTCATTTTTCCTCTCCATAAACTCAATCGATCAAAAGCACCCCTACTCCTTCCCAGCTTGCACACGGTATCCTGACCTTTTCAATGATAACACTTCATTTTTCCTCTCCATAAACTCAATCGATCAAAAGCACCCCTTTTGTCACCCTCTATGGTCTCCCCACTGATGTTTCTCTTGTCGTGCAAAGTATTAAGTATCCACAGAGCCTTTGGATCCATATTGAATTAACAAGGCATGTCCAAAGAGAGAGGAAGAAAAAGTTGCATGTAAAATTCATGGTGAATCCAACCACCCCAAAGTTGGAAACTTGTTTTGATGAAGAGCAAAATGATTTGATGATCTCAACTATGAGGCCATAGATATCCAAACTAGAAGGAGAAATGCAGTTTGAAGATTATGATATCCAATTTGTGCATCTCAATTCAAGCGAAACTATTATGTGTGACAAAGTGGGCTTGGCCAAGGCGACACAGAAGGTAGTCTATACTAACTATGAGAAATTGGGAAAGAAATTGAAGAAGCATGAGGCAGAGTTAGTAAACATAAAGGAAACAATGGACAGGCTATAAGCAGAGATCAAAGGAAAAGATATGGAGATGGCCCACCTAAGGAAAACACAAGGTCAACAAGGTGAAGCAACTAAGTTGTTCAAAGAAGATCGAAGCAAAAAGGATAAACTTTATGCCAAGGTGCAAATATTAAAATGTGAGATTAAGGTCGAGCATGAGACAACTGTGAAGCATTGACAAAGGAAAAAGGAGTTTGAGGACACAACGGCCAAACAAAACAGTATATATGTTGAGTTATAAAAGGAGCTGCAAGAGATGGATAAGAAAAAGATGGATATATAGGAAGAATTGGCTAACGCCCAATCTCAAGCTATTGACAATCTTTAGAAGGTCCAAGTGGAAATAGAAAAAGAAAAATGGGAGAAGCAAGACATCAAGTCTAGCTTATAGAATCACAATGAATAGATTGAGAATTCGCGCTCTGAACTTGCAAACGCTCTCCAGGAGAAGAATCAATTGGAGGAGAACATGGAAGCTAAGGAATCCTAATTTCAACAAGATTTGGATGCAGCACAAGGGTCTGAACTCCTCCTGATACTCCAATGGATGCTATCATCCCATTGGGAAAGGATTATGGTCAGAGTAATGGCCCTAAGGCCAATCTTGAAGTTCCTAACAGATGCACATGAACTAAATGCAAAGGTAGGCCCAACAATCAAGCAAATCTTACATATGAGCATTCCTCATTTTGAGGAGTCAAGGAGATTAATTTCTAAGCTATACAAAGCAATGGAGGAATCTTTGAAATATGCTGGAATTCCAGACCGAAGGGTAGTAGCTAGAAAGGAAAATGATTTTATCACCTACAATCAAGTCGCTCAACAAAGTAAGACTTGTCAGTCAACATTGACTAAAAAGGTCGAAGAGATTAGGGGAGACTTGCAAGCTCTAATCCAAATTGTGTTGCCTTCCTTATTCTCAAAGGATGGAGAGGTATTGGTAGAAGAGTGGATCAGAAGGGCCATTGGGCTCAAATAGCAGGACTTCTCATCATTTCAAGTTTTGAGCCCATCTCCTTTAGTCGCAAAAGTTGAGAAGGAGCTCCTACATTTATCCCGCCTCTACTACCACATCGGGACTATTGCATCAAAATGGGAATGAGTATCTTTCAAGGAAGTTCTTGATCTAGATCAATCCTACAAGATGCTGCACAAACTTACTCTACCTTCTGATGAAGACCGAGAGTCTTAGCATGTTGCTTTCCTCAAACTTTGAGGATTATTTTATATCTGGGTTCATACCTCTACAAGTGTAGGCCCCTTGTGACTCACTAGAAACTATGGAGCAATTTTTTCTTTCAATATGTTACTTTTTTTTTTGGCCTTTATAGTCTTCTCTTTCATCCCTTGCTTCTTCTTCCATGTTTTGATGGCACCATGCCTCAAAGGCTAAAGATTACTCTCGCATAAAAGCATGTGATACACCATGTGGTGGCTGCATGACTTTTCTTTTATTGCTTTCCTTTTGGGCTGGAATCAGGACACGTGGCAGCCAGGCAGTGATTCTCCCCAAGCTACTCTCACAAATTCAGAGATCATCCGCCAACATGCCACATCAACCACTTCATTGGGCTGGATTGTTTCTCCCACAGATTGATCTCTTTTTAGTGGAGTTTTTTGGAAGGCGTAGTGGAGCTCTTGTCTTTAGGATTGGTCTTATGGAACAACATCATCACTCCTAATAGCTAATTGTATCATATTTTGCTAGGCTATAAGGCAATCTGATAGTCCTCTAATAGCATATCTTCACGAACCTTCTATAATATCTAGAGCCATTAAACAAGAAACTCGATTTTTATTAGCAAAGATTGTTGCGATCTAATTGGGCCTTGGATTGGATTGTGGTCTATCAGGTGCAAAAACCTAGTAGTTGTTCAGCTCTATTGGTTGTGGCAGTGGCTCTTTCTTTCTGGCTATATAAGGGAGTTTACAAAGCAAGAAAAAGGATCACTATCACTTTTGTTTGGTTTAAGAAATAAGAGGATTTTACATAACACTATATACACTCTATTGCATGTTTTAATTTGTTAAGACGATTAATCGGATTGGCATATGAACTTTGCTTTCAGTTGATTTATTGCAAAACATATATTATTAAGGAGAATTCTTTGAGATTGTACATTTTATGGCCTTTTGTCACAATTTTCTTTTTTATATTGTTCATGTTGTTTGCTCTATGTCAAGTCCTATGGAGATAGTCTCAGTAATAAGTTTTATATGCCATTAGCTTTTATATATTATGATATATTTTGGAAATTGGATCATGTTCATTACACTCTTTCATTTTTTTGTGAAGATTATCCTAAAGTTCATATTATGTTGTGAGAGAAAAAGGTTTCTATAAAGGTCTAAACATTCCTATTAATTTTAGGGTTTATTACTTATGTTGGACCTTAATGGATGCTTCCCACTAGGAGATTTGAATGATTGCTCTGTGATTTCTTTAGCCTTAGTCATTCATTCTCTTTCCAACAATGAAGAGTATGTGGCATTTTTTTTCCATTTCATCAAAAGTAAGGAGTTGATAAAATTTGAAGTATTGTAAAAGCTTTGGTGCATCACCATCTTTTATTTTCTCTACATTTCTCTTTCCCCTTTTCCCAACACACAAAGAAGAGCCAACTTCTATAAAAATCTTGGAGGTTATTCAGTAAGGCACAATTTGGTCCCCACTTACTGAATTTCCCATAAGGCTGTTTGGAGAGGCACAAGCTTTTATGATCAATAGGTTCCATTGAAAAAAATCTCAATCAGCGGATAAGAATATTTAAAGAAGAGCGATGTTGACATCTATTGCAAGTCTGCAAATTCCAATAAATTGAACTGAATCTCTTCACTTTCAACTAAAATTGGCTTAAGTAGAAAGACACTAACAAGATATGTGAAAAGGAGAAAGGTTTTGGATGATAGTACTGCAAAATTAAATTGGGAAATGATGTGTAGGGCTCCTCATTCTAACAAGATTAAAGATGGTGTAAGGAAATTGATCTCAAGTTTTTGGCATGATCATAATCATCCTTCAACAAATAAAAGAGATGTTCTCAAACACAAGATTAGGTCAAAAAGTTATGAACTGCATACAAAACATTGGTTAGACATAACACAACATGAGATGTAAGTGATGTTTCGTGATGCAAATCCTCATATAAATATTGAAAAAATAATATTTTAAATGTTAATGCCACATCATGTGAAGGCATAAAAAGTATTTGAAACTTGTTGTGGTTATCATATTGAATTTGATCTTTACTATCAAATGTTTTAAAAGATCATTGAAAGTAATGGTTTTTGAAATGTACCTCTTAAACAGGTAAGTCAATTCATAGCATCCATCTTATGTGATAAATTTTATGATGATGTAGATGGTCCAATGAAATGCATAGAAGGACTTTGCCAAATATGTGGAATTTTGGCTAAAATACCTTTGAGAAATAAAGATACTAAACATGACGAAGATGGTAAATTGCAAGATTTACAAGTACGTAAAGTTTGGAACAAAATTCGGGAAAGAATCTGCAAGGTTAGATTATGTAGAAGAGAAGGTACCTATTGGAACATTTATGAAAAAAATTCGTAAATTGATATAACTGTACATACATCATGCATTTTTTTCTAAGTGAAAAGAGAAACAATTTTAGTTGTTAAGAGATCTTTCCGACCTAGAACATTTTTCTAGTAGTCTACTTTATAGAAAATTACTCTTTTACCCATCAAAAGGAGATTCAAACATTGTATTACTATTCAAAGCAAGTCACTATTATGGTGCATGTGTGTAGACATGCGAACATTATGCATTCATCGGATTCGGTCAAATTAGATGTCCCATTAGGACTATTCATCAATTAATCAAGTGCATTTTCATCCATTCATTAAATAATCTCAAGGTCATTTATCAAATAAACATTATCATTCAACCTTCATCTTGCATCATCCACTTAATTAAATAAATCGGGACTTCATTTAAATCAAATCCTAAATCATATTCCATCATTTTCTAATTCCAAATAAATCAAATATCAAAGTCCTAAAGTCAAACTCACCTAATCAGCATTAATCAGCATAATCATCATCTATTTAATCTAGCAGCGTTATTATTGTCCATCCCACTTGCATTCTCTAGATATCTCCCTTGCACAATAAATCAATTTATTGATTTATTAAAACCTCATTTTCCCTCAACATGATAAGTCAAACATGGCATTTATTGTTGTTTTTCTTGTCCCCCTCTCAAAATTTATTGCAAATTCAAATTCAAATTCTCCCTCTCATGGGCACTCTTCCCAAATCTTGCACAACCATTGACCACTCACCATTTGACAAGTGTCATCTTCTCATTGAAGGATCTTTAGTCCCACATTCACCATCTTGGCCAATCTATCATCAAGAAAATCTATAAAATAGGGCCTTCATTCTCATTCATGGATCCACAATTTTATGCAAGGTTACTCTCTTCATTTGAGATTTGATCTTGTCCATTTCACTCCATCATCTCCATTTGCATTTCATCATCTTGAGCTTTGATCAAGGATTGGGAAAGGGTCACTAGCACATGTGACACCAATCCACTATGGAATAGGTAACTTGTGATTTGCTTTCATAATGCTTGTAGCTTTCTTTCATTCTTTGTTGCATGTTTTAAGCATTTTTGCAAGATATTTCATAGGAGTTTACTTTGGTAGATTTGTAAAATGCTAACCCTTGTATGAAGTTTAGTGCTTTTGCAGATTTTTAAAAAGTATGCTCACATATTGGTGCTAGAAGGAGGGCAGCTTCTCAAAGTCCTTAAGAGGATGCTATTCACATTTAAATATTTGCATTTGGCATGATAAGCAGTGTTTAGTTTCATACTATAGGAGTTAAAGACATTAACAACTTTTGTTATGATCACTTTTCTCATTTCATGTTAATCTCTTACAAATACCATTTGATTGTGATCTCATTTAACATCATAACAACATTACAGTATTATGACTGAGTATTATGTTGTTCACTGCTTTATCTGACTTTTTCCTATTACAAACTTCGGTAACTAAATTCTATGAACACTACTGTACTCGATAGACATTTTCTATATTCTCTCAGTAAGTCTGTTATGTGTTATGTCTAATGTTACAACGAATGCAATAATGGCTATAATGAGTGTACTGGTGGCTGTCTAATATGCATATATTCGATATTTGGGTTGGGACTTTTGCGCAGATTTCTTGTATCTTCTAATGAAGCCCCTCCTCCTGTGTTCACAACATGCTCATTATTGTTATTGTCTCCTATCATCAATGTGTTGCAAGTCTAAGACAGAACTCTGGACACTCACGCCTCCTGGAGACTTTTTGAAACAGAAATCTACCTTTTTTGATACTACACGCCTTGTTGAGAACTTGGGCGATGCTGGAAGAGGGTGTTAAGTAACGTTTTACACTTTCCATTTATGATAAGGCCTTTCAAATTCCTTTGGAATGCGTCCCCACACTTGCCATTTGCATTTAATACTGTTTATGATCTCATTCCTTGTTGATGCGTCCACATTCTGCCTACCTATCTGCCAAAAGTCTGTCCACACCCTATTCCAGAGTTTATATTCACGCACTGGCAGAGGAGATATCTGCGCACTAGCTAATGAATTTGTCTTTACACCTACCAAAGGCATTTAATTGAAAGATTTTGTTTGTTGCGTGTGCATCTGCCAGTAATCTGTCCGCACCCTATTCCAAAACTTACATTTGTGCACTGGCAGAGGAGATATTTGCACAGTAGCTGATGAATCTGTCTTTACACCTGCCATCAACATTTACTTGAAATGTCCTGCAATTATAATGGTAGATAGTTTTGGTTGGGCACGTATTCTTTTCTATTATACTATGCGCAAACTCCACAATGCTGGTTGTCACCTCTTACCTGCCATATTACTTGGTTGTCACCTCTTACCTACCATATTAGTGCATTCAAAGCTTGTTAATTTGGATTAATCAGTGCGTTTGGAATTTTTCATAAATGGCTACGAGTCAATATGTGTTGGTTCTTTAATTTAGAGATACGTATGACTCAATATTATTTCTTTTTGCGTGGTGCTAACCTTAGTGGTGGTGCAGGTACAAAGATATTAATTTCTTTTGGCGCGATCCATCGTGGACTTTTTTTTTGAAATAACAAAAGGAGCCTAAAATGGTTCATTGTTTTTGGTGTCTTTTGGATTGGATAATAAGGAATATCTAGGATGCATCTTATACTTAACTTTTTCAGACTTAATCATTGGATTGTTAGGTTCTTTTTTGTGGCCTTTGGTTTGTTTTTTAATTTTGAATGATACAATTTCATACGAAAGATAAAAGGCCATTAAAAGAAGTTTTGAATGAAATTTATATGTCTTTATATTGAGATGTTGCTGCCTTCAAGAGATTGATTCTTTATTCCTATCACCTCACTACCTAGGAATATTAGATGTTCTTTAAATTCTATTCTAAGTTTGACAAGAGTGGATTATTGGAAAGGGATACTTTTTCCCATTTGATTATCTTGTTTGACTAATAATTGCTTTAAAATCTTTGGGAATCAAGATCTTTATTAAATGCTTTAGTACTTAAAAGCGTTTGTACTCAAAATGTTTAAGAGGAAAATTTAATTGAATAAACTCAATGTTCATATAATTGTCTTTTTTTTTTTTAGGTACAAAAAAGAGGAACAACAAAGGTACAAGCGAATGAAAATGAAGACAAATAGGTACCAAAGCGAACAAGGCAAATTGAACAAAGGTACAAGAAAGAAAAGTCAGCAAAGGGAGGAGGCCCCAGCAAGCGAAGGCGAAAGGAGGGCGATTTTTTTAAAACACAATGTGTTTTTTAACACTTTAAGTGTTGATCAACACTACTTCACGAAATTGTTTTTCTTTTCGTTTTAGAACACTAATTTTCATTTGGGTCTAAAACGAACAATTTGATTTTCATTGCAAAGGGCTTAAAATGAATCTTAGGAACAACTCACTAGATTTTGTTTGAGGTTAAGAATTGAACAATCAAAACTCACACTTCATTTTGGTGCTTAAAACGAACAAGTGTTTGAATTGGGTGATTTTGTCTTTTGAGTGCGTATCCTCTCCCCTTGCGTTTTGTGCGATCTAGGAGTTACAAGAAACACTCAAAATACATTTTATTGCTTTGGAAACACTTCAATTTGGGAACTAAAATTGAACATCTTGTGAGAGTGTGAGTAGGGGCATTTTCGTGTACATTCTCTTTCTTTGTGCCATCAAAGATCGATCGAGTTACGGATTGTGTCTTTGCTCACTTTTGTTTATCTTAGAGGGCCTGCCTTGGGGAAAAAGTACTCACCCAAGGGGCGACTCAACCGGTAACACTCTAAAGCCAAGAGTATTTCCAGCCGGGATATAAATGAGGGTTTTGGT
>VDFB02216704.1:0-26252 GCA_007258455.2 Sequoia sempervirens
TATTATTTATTTAATTCCTTAATTTTGAATGCTGAATTAAGTTAATCATTTAATTCATAAAAGGAATTATTTCTAGCATATTCTTCTATAATTGGGTAATTGCTAAGTTATCTGATTATTCATTGTCACTTGAGTTGAGATCTAAATTAAAGCATTTAGTTATCTTCTGAGTCAATATTGTTTTTAACGAGCAGATCTTTCACAATTTAATCAATCAATTATCTACTTCCACCTCTTGCCTATGCACATCTATTAATTAAATAATTTTAATTAATTAATTAATTTATGTTTGCGTTCAATAAGACTCTTTCCTCCATGTAAATCGTCAACTTGACATGCAAATTCTATTCTTCTAATTTTTGAACAATCTTCACTGAAGATTAGATTATTATTTAATTTAATCTCTTAGACATTCGTGAGTTCTAACTCTCACTCACTAAAACCCTAATTCGAATGCATGACCTAATTTTAATCTCGATCATTCATTCAACTTTCAATCTTAGCCTATCATTCGAACAATCAATTTTCTATAAATTGTCCTACCTTTGTCATTATTCTCTCTCCCAAAATATTATGACTTTTGAGAGCAACTTGTATTAAGCTCTAATATTTCGTCATTAATCACATATATTGATGCTATATTTGCACAAATACTGAAAACTTGAAGGAAAATATCATTCAAAGGCGAAATGGAGAAGGACAATAGAGATGAATCATGGAGTTTTATTAATGCTTGGTAAGATTGTTTCATGTTTTAGCTTTCCTTTGTGCTTTGTTGTTGATGTAGGTTAGTTTTCTTTGAATTTTCTTTCATGTTATTTTCCTATCTTACAATGAGTTTAACAATATGGGTTAACATGTAATGTCATAGTTGTTGAGTAGCAAATACTACCACCAAACAAACCTTTTCAATGAAGGTGTAGTTGATCTCATAAACATTTAATGTTCTATTGATATAATAGATAGCATGTTCTTTTCTCATAGAGTCTTCCTATGCTAATAGAGCGCCGAAAGAAATTTCAGTTGTTGCTATGTAAAGTAATAGTGGTTTTCCTTTTGTAGGTGGCGCCGATATGGGTGGAGACATCATATATTGTTTTAGTTGATTGAAAGCAGCTTCACATTTTTCGTCCCATACTAAGGAAACATTCTTGTGCAATAAGTGATTAAACGGATGACTCTTGTCTACCAATTGAGAGATGAATCTTCGGATAGACTTAATCCCTCCCTGTAGAGACCGTAGTTGGCCGTTATTCTTAGGTGGCAACATCTCCATGATGGCCTTGACTTTGGCGAGATCCACTTTGATGCCCTTTTCTAAGACTATGTACCCTAGGAGTTTCACTGATGTCAAACCAAACACACATTTCTTAGGGTTTAATCTCACATTGAACTTCTCTAATCTGGTGAAGATTTTTTCTAGGATTTCAAGATGTCCCTACCTGGTAAAATATTTTCCTAAAAAATTATCCACATAATCCTCCATAAAATCAATCCATTAGTGATAACATGGTGTGTCATGTTTTCAAGTCTACAATGATGTCAATGTTGGGAAAAGAAAAATCATCCTTTGGACATGCCTTGTTGAGATCTCTTAAATTAGTACATATCCTGATGCTACCATCTGGCTTGGAAACTGGTACAATGTTAGAAATCCAATCAACATAATCAATCAATCTGTTGAATCTCGCGTCTAACAATTTCTTCAATTCTTCTTTCACCATCAAGGTGATATGTGGATGTATTTTCCTTAGTTTTTGTTTCATAGGTTTCACTCTAGGTGGTAGAGATAAGTGATGCATTATGAGATCTGGGTCTATGCCTGGCATATCAGAGTAAGACCAAGTAAATTTGATTTGTCTTTCCTCAAATAACTTGGTGAACTTGGGATTTTCCTATTCTGTCATGGATGTTGCTAGATGTAGAGTCTTTACTTTTTCTATTGTGTCAATGTTGATAGACTATGTAGGCTCAACCAACATTGATGATCTTTCATGATAGTGTTCGAAAGAGTGTCAAATCCCCCATCCTTCAATGCCTCAAAGAGGTTTTCACTGTTGGATGCACTCTTTATTTTTACTTTTTCTCGATCTAATACTACCATTAAATGGTTTTCACCATTAGATCGATGCTTCATATTTTCCATTTTGTAGCTAAGAGATTTGGTACTCCCCTAACACAAAGCTTCGTTATGAGATTCATGGATAGAATGTGTGTTAGCATTGTCATAACAAAGGAAGTTAACAATGGAATTGTCATCCACAAAGATAGGGATATTAAGAGGCTCAGTTTGCTCCCAGTCATTAAGTTCGAGGTGTATTAGAGGTAAGGGATCATCATATTTGTTAAAGTCAATGGTAGTGAGGGTCCTGATGGCAACGTGGTCATGGTGTTTGATAGCGATGTGAAGTTATATGATTTTACTCTCCTCCAAATTATCTATCTCACTTGATGTTAGTTCATCCTCACTTGAGTCATCGATATTCTGTGATCCAAATTCAAGGGGTCGAGACCCTGAGCTTTGTCCCTCCTCACGTGTGGGTGCATACCTTTGTATCACATCAACTTCTTTATCATGACAAGATTCTTTAGACAATGAATCCCATTCATACTCATTGGAGTTTGTCTCATAACTAGCTTGTAGTTGTAGGATTTGTTCATGAATTTTCTCTTTTGCTTCCTCTTTGGTCTCTTCTTTATATCCCAGTCCATTCTTGTCCTTTGCATTGAGTGTGATAGGCTGAATAGGTTCTACAATGCCTTCTTTCCTTTTTCCGATAGGACCTTGTCCTTCATACCCCATATTTTCTAAGATTATTTTCCCTTTGCCATATTGTTCTATTTGTATTCTAGTAGTTGCTAATGTAGATGCTTCCTCATCTTTGTAGAGCCAATTGAGAATGTCCTTATCTTTGGATTCATCAACTAAAGTGTTTGCTTTGACAAATTTTCCATCAAAGAGTGTGGTAGGTTGTGATGATTGTTGTTTTGATGTCGATGGCTATCCATATGTTCTCAAAGAAGGAAACAACTATTAAAGACATAAAGATTGCTCCATTGAGTACTCTCCTATTCCATTGTCCTTTAACTGGAACTTTTTCTCAAATTTTTTTGATAGAGAGTTTAGTTGAGTTTCATTATTTGATGGAGTAGAATCAGCAACACCTTTATATTTTCACTGGTTATTTTTCTCAACCCATTTTGATACAACATTTAGTTTCTTTTCATTGTTTGATGAACTAGGAATGTTAGCTTCCCTGTTATGTCGCACAAAAGTATCTTGGACTATTTTAAGTGTGTTGCAATATTGAGGATTGTTGGAATTGGCTGAGATGGTGACTTATCGTCCATTGAAAGGAAACTTCAAGCATTGGTGATATGTTGACAACACTGCTTGCATCTCATGAATCCAACGATTTCCCGAGAGTATATTGTATGTCAACTCCTTGTCTAACACTTGGAAAACTATATCCTTTACAATTGGCTCCACTTGAATTGGTAACATGATCAATCCTTGGGAAGATATCTCTTCATCATCATAGGCTTTTATTGTGATCTTTCTTCATAAATCAATTGTATTTTATGAATATCCTAGTGCACAGATAAGTTTTAAAGTGTAGATATTTAAACTAGCTCCACCATCTATTAGACCACGTTTGACTCGATGTTTGTGAATCAAAACCTCAATGTGGAGGGGTGCATTGTGCGGATGGGTGAGTGATACATCATCATTTTCTGAAAATGAAAGGCAATGAGGTGTGATCAAGTGTCCCACCATAGCCTGGAATTGACAAAATTCCAGATTGTTGGGTATTGCGGTGGCTACGAGAGCTTGTTCCAAAATATCCTTGTGTGTTGTTGATATTTTTAGCAGTTCCAATATGGATATTTGAGCTAGGATTTTTTGCAACTAATCAATGATGTTATATTGTGTTGAAGGGGCAGTAGATGTTTTAGATGTAGCTCGTAATATTACTGTGGCCTGCCCTCTTGTGGTTGCATTGACTGGTTGGTAATCTTGTTTTTCTCTGATTTTAATAAAATTAATCTGATTATCAATTGCAACAATGTTTGTGATTAGATTTATTGGTATGATGTCACAAATTTGATGTTGATGTTGATGTCATGAAGCTGATTTTCAATTGCAACAATGTCATGAGTTTGATTACCAGCTATAACAATGTCTTGTTTGTCATAAATTTCAATGTCATTTTTCTTATGTTCAACGATATGAAGACTAGCAGTGTCATAAACATAGTTCACATTTTTACCTTTGCTATTTGTAGAAGAAGATTCTCCCTTTTTGTAATTTGGTAGAGGATTCTTGAATTCTCCATGATCATTGTTCATTTGAGGTCCCTCTACAAATATTGTCTTCTTATCAATCAAATCTTGTACCAAATGTTTCAACTCCATGCGGTCATTTGTTTTGTGTCCTTTGTTTCGATGAAAGTCACAGTAGTAGGCATCATTCCATCAAGATGGTTTAACTCTTGGTTCCCAATCTTGTGGCTCTTGTAATGTTATAAGTCTGTGTCAAAATTTCTCTAAATGTTGATTCGAGTGACTGTCCCAAAGGTGTGAATCTTCTTCTATTTGATGGTTTTTGAAATGGTAGTGGTTTAGAGTCAGCATTGTTTTGATTGCTATTTTGATTGGCATTTTGATTGTTGTTTTGGTTTTTTTTATTGGTCTTGGTGGTAGTTGTTGTCAAGTTAAATACTGGTTTTGTATTTTGTGTTTTAGCCGCAGCATCATTGTTACCAACATTTCTATTTTTTTCCAAAACTTTGTTTTATCATTGCTTTTATAATGATTGGAGGATCTTCCATTATTTGATCCTTCATTGTAGATTTTTAAGACTCCTCTCTTAAACAAGGCTTCTTTGATTTTGAGTCCATTTTCAATCATTTTCTCAAAGGTGGTGGGCATTGCAATTCAAGTCTATAGCTCATCTCATCATTTAGATTGTCAATGAATAGTTCCATCTTTTCTTTTTCAATCATGGGATGAGCATACCTAGAAAAAAATCTTCTCCATCTTTGTAAAAATATGAGGAATGATTCACCCTTTTTTTGTTTTGTATTGCAAAGGTCCTTCATGGTAATCTCGTATTGGATGTTGTAGGAGTATTGAGTGATGAATTTATTGACCATATCTTCAAAGGATCTATTACCTAGAGGTAATTTCAAAAACTACTCCATACATTGGCCACCTAAACTTTGTGGGAACAATCTCATCAAATATGTCTCCTCATGTGCAAACTTTAAGCTCATGGTTTGAAATTCCCTTACATGATCTATGGGATCAGTTTTTCCATTCTACTTATCATATTTTGGAAATTCACAATGTTTAGGAAATGGTATCATGTTCACACTTTGATCAAAAGGATATGGGAAAATGTCTTGCAACAAGTATCTTTTTGTGGTTCCTCTCTTCATGTCTTCGAGTTGTTGTAGATTTTTCATTTGATTAGTTAACAAAACCATTGGATATGTGTTTGGTGGATCAGTTTTAGTTCTTTTGGGTGATTCTTTCAGTCAATTAACATCAAAGTCCTTTGGAAGTTTCACCCCTAGATCAACTAGCATTAAAAGGTATTTTTCTCCATCTTTTTCTAGAACTTTCTCAATGAATTTATGGAACTTGGGATCTTGTTGAATAGTTTGGATGTCTTCCTTAGTTATTTCATCACTTTCAGGTTGGTGAAATCTATGGAATGGATTTTCTTCACCCTCAGACATGGTAGTTTCAGTTTCAATTTCCTTTTCTTTGAGTTTTTGTTTTTGTGATCTTGTTAAAACGGGCATACAAGTGTTATATTTTTCACTAAACTTTGATCTTTGTTTGAGAAATGCCAAGGATAATAACTAAGTCAAATAGAATGACAAATTTTATTGATAAGACTAAGTTAAATTTGATTACACAACGTTGTTTCATGATGAAGGATGATAGGTCCTGATGATGAAACTTAGCTTAACAATCAGAGGTATGTTTCATGATTTAGGAACTTTAAGGTGTTAGATCTTAGTTTAATTTGAATTATTTCACTTGAAAATGCCAATTTCTTCAAGTTTAAAATAGTGTTGTGACTAAGGAATGCTTCTGTTCTAATAGGGATCCCTGAATGTGGTTTAATTCTCAAACAAATGATGAATTCTTCTCTTTGTTTGAAAATTAACTAGATGTGCTAAAACATGGTATGGATGCGCTAAAAATGGCACAAATGCACTAAAATAGAGCCTCGATGCACTAGAATATCCCCTAGATGCACCATAAAATGACTTAGATGTGCTAAAAGATTATGTAGATGTGCTAGAAAATGGTATGTATGTGCTAGAATAGGACCTAGACGCACTAGAATATGGGTCAAATGTGCTGAAACAAGCCAGGGATGCGCTAGAATACCCCTAAGTGTGATTTCAAGTTCTCTGTTCATTGGATGATCAGGTCAATGTGTTAAACAATTTTGCAAATTCACTAGAAAATGGAACAAATGTGCCAGAAAAGGACCTAGATGCACTAAAATATGGACTAAATGCGTTGAAAAATGACTCAGATGCACTAGAAAATGTTGTTTATGCGCTAGAATGGGGAATGCATGCGATAAATTGGAAGTGTTCACTATTTTGACTGTCTGTTTAGTTATTTTGCTTTTAATCAATGAAATGGATGTTTTCAGGGAATAATCTTCTAGTTAATGATTTTTAATTTGTTTTCTTTTTCTGTGAATTATGTGAATTAAGTGCTTTAAATGGATGATTTCTTGAATAATGACTTCAAACATAGTAGCAAGTTATAAACAGTTGTTTCAAGCCTAGGAACTAAAACATTAAGTGTGTTTTCAATAATCTGGTTTGATTCCTTTGATTTCCACAGGTATAACACAAGAGAAAATAGATCAAACACTTTTCTAATGTCAAGGGTCACTTATAATATCACAACCCACATCTTAAAACTATGTTAGCTCACATAGTCATGTCACCCCCTAGAGGGCACTTGTGTTTTTTCCTTTCCTGAGTTTTAACCAAAGTCTAATCCTTCGCTTTTGGCCAATAATCCCTAATAGTTATATGGTGAGTATCTTGGGGGCATATTCTTCCCTCCCCTTGCACTGTGATATTACAAATGTTCAGAAACTAACTCAACTAATGTCTACACTTAAATTTTTTAATAAGGGTTTTCGTTTGGTGTAGAAAATGATAAACTCCCTCAGGAGACCTCCCAACCTTTAGAAAAAAGGCTTTGGGGATGGTTATCTTGCACACTACCATTGAATTTTGGGTTCCCCAAATTCACTTTTGATTATAGTGGGTTAGAAAACTTGGCTTTAGTTGTTCCCACTTAGGTTGTTCATGTAGGGTGAGTACTTTTTCCCACTATGATAGGCCTTCTAAAGGTGTTATCAAAAAAATAAGAGTGTGTCTGGCATTCTGGTCACCTAGTGAAGGGGAGAACATAGGCCTATCACTTTACAAGCACAGTAGACAAGGGGTTCATTAACCTTCTTAATTAAGCTAGGTGCCTAATTTAATCAAAAGAAGACAATAAAACAACTCCATCCCTTGAAAACACCATTAGTATTTTTAGATAATTGTCTTTGACAAGCATTTTAAGCACCTACAACACAAAAAATATTGATCAATTCTCAAAATTTTGAATTTTTGCAAAGTAAGCTAGATGCACTAAAACATTAACCATATGCTCTAAAAGATCATACAAATGCGTTGAAATAACTATTGTATGCACTAGAGAAAATACTAAATGCACTAAAAGGAATGCCAAATACGCTAAAAGAACCCCTAAATGCTTTGAAAAATTGACTGTATGAGTTGGATGCATTGTAATAGGGGTTGGATGCGCCAAAATATGTTTCGTATGTGTTGAAAGAAATCATGAATGTGCTACATAGAAGTTCACGTCCAAATCTATAAACAAACTTTCCAGAAAATGTTAAAAATGGGGCTAGGCCCCACGGTGGGTGCCAATTTATGTGTGAGGTAAAATGTGCAAATGAGTGATAAAACCACACAATCAATGAAACATTATATTAAGAGATTCAAATACAATATTCAAATCAAAACAAGAAATCTCTCAAAGTCATCCCATTGTTCTCTATCCTCAAGGATTCATTGAATTATAATGGCTCTCAAAGTGTGTATGCACTATTACTATTAGAATGATAACTTGAAGAATGAGATGTTGGAAAATGCAAGAAATCTATTTCTACAAGATTGATAACCTGTATGATAGTGATGTTATGATAATGATATGATGCTTGAATGTTGTAGATGAAAGTGATATGAAAATGATGTAATTAAGCTATTACAAACTAAGATGCAGTTAATGATAAAGCCATGATTCTAAACTAATATTCTTCTAAAATGCTAATTTCCCAAATGCTAGATGCTCAAATGCTCAAATGAAATTTCTACAGAGTAAGATTGCTCAAAGTTAAGATCCTTTTGTTGTAGAATGAAGTTGCATTTAGAGATTTTCCAAAGCATATTCTGATGTGGCAGCAAGCAACGATCTAGATTTGATCTAGAAGAATTGACGGTGGAGGATGAAGAAGTTGGAGAGAATCAAGGAGAGTGTTCCCTTGAAATATTCAATTTTCCAAGTGTTTAGGAAGAATAAATGGAGGAAGAAATCCAAATTTCTCAAGTTTGTTGCATAATTTGTTGAAGATAAAGCATAATTAAATATATTGAAATATTCAATTTTGTTGAGACATATGATGAGTTGGAAAGAGGAAAAAGTCGTAGACATGTGACCAAATTCCAATTTGGAATTATTCAAATTTAGTAAAAAGATATTAATTAAATAAATAAAACTATTTGAATTTGTTTATTTAATTAAGATTAGAGGATTATGATTTAAGATGGAAGAATTAAAGAAGTGACTATATAAATAAATACTTCTATTTATTTATAAGTAGATGAATTAAAAGAGTTTATTAATTAAATAACTTGTATTTAATTAATTAGATTATCTAGGCCATTTTTAGGTGTATACACTCAGGATTTTTCATGACAAAGCTTATGACAATAGGATAATGATAGGCTTGTTTGGAAGGATGAGGTATGTCAAGAGATACCCAAAACATGTTTCAACACTTTTTCCCTATATCTTCATCGAGATCAAAAGGAGGAAGGGAGGATGAATGAACTCAAATATGATAAGTAGGTATGATGGCTAAAGATGGTAGGATGGTAAGATATAATGATATGACATGAAAATGATAGGTTGGATAGATGCGACATTATGCCCCCAAGTGTAAGTGACATAGAAGATCAACCTACACATGATGCCTATTTGCCAGGTTTTCATCACGGTACTTATCCAAGGTGTGTGTTTACCAGGTTTTCACCATTGGATGAAGGGATTTCTCTTTACTCCTTTTTTTTTTTTTGCTTTTTTTGAATTTTTGAATTTTTGGATAGGAGAAGGGGAATATGGATAGGAGGGACTCAAGTTTCTAGTTCCATGAAAGGTGGTAGTCCCACTAGAGATGGATTTCATTACATGGACTATGTCAAATGTCACTATGCTCATAGATGTTGGTAAGGGATGACATGAAAGGGAGATGGAGGAGGTAGATGATGGATTATGATGTGGATTATGGAGGAAAATAATGGATTATAATGTGAATTATGTAGGGAAGATGATAGGGATTATATGATACTTATGCAAAAGATGAATGCAGAGACTTAGCCAAAAGCATGGACCATAGGAAGGTGGTGGAGGAGATATGTAAGATAATGAGTGAAAGGTGAGGGGATGGAGGTATGTGGAATTGTTGTGAAATGGAAGGGAACCATGACCAATGGTTGCATACACTATGATAAACATTGAGGATTTTGATGTGGACGGGGTGTAGGAAGCAATGGAGATGTTTTTTTAGGAGGTGGTGGATGTAGTGCTTTTAGTACCCACATAGACTTAGTATTTTTATGATTTTTGTTTGGCTTGTGGGCTTTTTGTAATTTTTGAATAGAATGTGCATTTTGGATGGAAGGGGATGGTTGGGATTTTTTTGATGTAGATGCCTCATTTGACTTGCTTTCCTTTTTATTAGGGACCCAAACCATTTTACTTTTGGCCTTTACTTTTGGTGGTATGGGATTATATAACTTTTTTATTGTATTTTGCTTTGGCTCCAGTGCAAGAGCACCCCAACACCATTAAGCCTCAATAAGGAAATATTGTGATATGGGAAAAAATTCAATTTTTTAATTATGTAATGAGGTCCAAGGGACCATATTCAACATGCAATAGGGCTTAGACAATAGTTTTGGGATTATTTTCCAAATATTGCTTGAAATGCAAAATGTTGTCAATTTGTTACTTTGTAGCCCAAGGTGGAATATTTATGGATTTGTAAAGGGAATTTCAAGGTTAGTGTTGAAATAGTCCATTAGAATGGGGTTTGAGTCATTTTTGGCTTATTTAGGCCAAAAGAGCAAAGGTTGTAAAATGTTGACAAAATTGTCAAAATGTAAGTGCAAAAGAGGACAAAATGAGAATATGAAGAGTCATGAGTCTCTCAAGAATTTTTTAAGGTATTTGAAGAGGTTTAGGAAGTTAGAAATGATTTAAATAATCCATTTTTGTCATTGTAAATTCAGATTGATGGATTTGTAGAAGAAGCGAATAAAGAAATGCATTTTTTTTTGCAGATTTTTCATGTTTTGATAGTCCTTTTTTGGCTTGGTACGGTCTTGTATGGACCCAAAATCCATCTCTCTCTATATTTATTTGAAATTTAAGTGAATTAAGAAAAAATTTAAAAATTTTTGAGATCATTTCATTGAATATTAAGAAAGATATGCTCATTTTGGTAGAAACAGTCGAGTTCAGATTTTAACAGGACAACAAGCTCTCAACTATGCATAACTCCATTTCTATTGATTGGAATCCTTTGAAAATTGGTTTGTAAGTCAATTATATTGTTTTATTCAAGATTATTTAGGTTTCATGTGTAATTTTTGAAGATTTTGTCTCATTAGGTGATGCCCTAGCACTGTTACAATGCTTGGAAGAGTAATCAAGAGGGTTACAAGGTGGGGTTTGGTGAAAACCCATGAAAAAACCTTGGGAATGAATATATTACTATTGGAAGACTAAATTAAACATGTTGGACCCATTAGGGAATTTTGGAAAGCATTGGAGGTATGTGAACCTATAAGCACCTACTTTGTGCATAGAAAAAAAAGTTGCTTAAGACTGTGGTTTTGTGCTTTAGCAGATTAGTGTTCATAATTATTGCATGAAAGAAGACCTCATTGTGTTTTAACCCTGTCATGAGATAGTGAGACCTATTCATATGTGATGTATATGTTCCATGAAGTTACATGGATGTTTGGGGATTAATAGAGAGTAGATTGTGAAGCCTACATGGAATTGTTGATCAGATTATGAAGGAAATTTGTATTTTGTATCCTCCAAAGGGGATGGACCACTAATAGGTCCTATGAAGAGCTGGTTTGATGAGGTTAAAAAGAATCATTTCTCTATTCTAGTTTTTGAAAGTTCCTCCAATTGGAGAAAATTTAGTTAAATGGACCTTTTTATGCCACGAGATTGGCAAAGTTGGATTGTGGACTCTTTAGCTTGCATCAAAGTGGTATCAGAGCTAGAAGGCTCTAGGAAAAGATAGTTTTTGGTTTTTTTTTGTGTGTTTTGGTTGTGTGTAGGTTAAGAAGAACCTGGTTTCTATCGAGAGAAGGCAGAGAAAAGTTGAGTTGAAGCAAGGTGAAAGTGACTTGCTTGAAGATGGATATGTTGATTGAGGTATCAGCAGGCTAAGAGTTCACTCAACAAGAGAGAAGAAAGGTTGACGTATCTTGCTTGAAGAAAGAATAAAAAGGAGATGAAATGAATATTGAAGCTATTTCAAGAAAAGTAAAGGGAAAACCAGCAGGGAGGAGCATTCATAAGTTGTAGAACATCAATCCAAGTGGACTTGGATTTCTTCTTGGTCGAGAGTTTGGTGTAGGAGCACCTCAGTACCATTAAGACTCAATAATTAAATATTGTGATATGGGAACAAATTCAATGTTTTGATTATGTAATGAGGTCCAAGGGACCATATTAAACATGTAATAGGGCTTAGACAATAGTTTTGGGATTATTTTCCAAATATTGCTTGAAATGCAAAATGTTGTCAATTTGTTGCTTTGTAGCCAAAGGTGGAATATTTATGAATTTGTAAAGTGAATTGAAAGCTTAGAGTTGAAATAGGCCATTTTAATTTGGTTTGAGTCATTTTTGGGTTATTTAGGCCAAAAGAGCAAAAGTTGCAAAATGTTGACAAAATTGTCAAAATGTAAGTGCAAAAGAGGACAAAATGAGAATATGAAGAGTCATGAGTCACTCAAGAATTGGTTAAGGTAGTTGAAGAGGTTTATGAAGTTATAAAGGATTTAAATAAGCCATTTTTTTCGTTGTAAACTCATATTGATGGGTTTGTGGGAGAAGCAAATAAAGAAATGCATTATTTTTGCAGATTTTTCATGTTTTGACAATCCTTTTTTGGCTTCGTACAATCTTGTACAGACCCCAAATCCATCTCTCTCTAGATTTATTTGAAAGGTATGTTAATTAGTAAAATTATTCAAGTGGTTTGAAATCATTTCATTGAATATTAAGAAAGATATGCTCATTTTGGTAGAAATAGTCAAGTTCAGATTTTAATAGGGCAGCAAGCTCTCAAAAATGCATAACTCCATTTCTATTGATTGGAATCCTCTGAAAATTGGTTTTTAAGTCAATTATATTGTGTTATTCAATATTATTGAGGTTTAAATTTTAATTTTTGAATATTTGGGCTCATTAGGTGATGCCCTAGCACTGTTACAATGCTTGGAAGAGCAATCAAGAGGGTTACAAGGTGGGGTTTGGTGAAAACCCATGAAACAACCTTGGGAATTGAATCTATTAGTATTGGAAGACCAAATTAAAATTTTTGGACCCATTATGGAAGTTTGTAAATTAGTGGAGGTATGAGAACCAATAAGCACCTACTTAGTGCATAGAAAAAAAGTTGCTTAAGACTGTGATTTTGTGCTTTAGCAGATTAGTGTTCATAATTATTGCATGAAAGAAGACCTCATTGTGTTTTAACCCTGTCATGAGATAGTGAGACCTATTCATATGTGATGTATATGTTCCATGAAGTTACATGGATTTTTGGGGGTTAATAGAGAGTAGATTGTGAAGCCTGCATGGCATTGTTGATTAGATTGTGAAGGAAAATTGAATTTTGTATCCTCCAAAGGGGATGGACCACTGATAGGTCCTATGAAAATTTGGTGTCATGAGGTTCAAAAACCTCATTTCTCTATTCTAGTGTTTGAAAGTGCCTAAAATTGGATAAAATTCAGTTAAACAAACCTGTTTATGCCATGAGATTGGCAAAGTTGGATTGTGGACTCTTTAGCTTGCATCAGACTCTTTGCATTGATGCCCTAAGGCATGAGGATTTTTAGGATTTTTTACTTTATATGTAGAGGCATTTCAATTATTTCTTTTGAATCCCATGGTATGGGTGGAATGATAGGAAGCTTCATGTTTAGACAATGTGTGCATTTGTTGGTCATGATTAGGGATGTTAAGGCATTCATGGATAAATGGATAAGAGGATTGTATGGTAGGGATATTAGGTGTTGGGAGTAATTGAGGTAGATTAGATGGAGAGATATTAGGATTTGGAAGCAATTGTGGAAAAGTGGATGGTGGAAGGTGTATGGCCACATGCTTTTGAAATTTGTAGGATGATAGAGGAGGGATGTCAACATATGTTTTAGGTGTATGATAGGATTCATGATGGAAAGTGGACTTAGGATGCATGGAGGAAGTGCCAACATCTTGAGATTGGTGTACTTGGGGTGTATATCCAAGGCCATAAGAGAATTGAGGGACTTTGACATGGATGGGCTCCAAAATACCTTTTTCATGAAGGTCTAGACCTTTACCTTGGTGGTTCATGTTTTGGAGTATGCAATTGACAATGGGACTAGGTGTAGGTGGAACACTAGACATGATTTCCTTATTGGATGGAGAAAATGAAGAAAGGGAAGATAATTTTTTTTGTTGTTCTAAGGAGGAACATTCATGAATGAAGGTGGAAAGACCAATAGGATATTATGGTGGACTTGCAATGGGGTCGATAGTGGGTGATGGAGGATCATTAGGATCTTGATTAGCATTGTGTTCACTTAGATCCAAGGTATTTCGTTGATCTTCTATGTGTGCTTGGGAGGCATATGTCTCATCAAGGGAAGTGGATGTTGATGGATCATGTATAGGGATAGGTAGGGGGTGGATAGGAGCAATGGAGGTTTCTTGCTCATGGATGGGTGAAGTGATAGGCTCTTGACCATGGAATACATAAAGTTGGATAAGAGGATCATCATGGCCTTCTTGATCATAGAGGGGAGATTGATCATAAATAGGACCAAGTATGTTATGAGTTGGATCATTATATGGGCCTAGATCTTGATTAGAATGAGAGGTTAATGTTTCCTCATTCATAGGATAATACTCTTGACATAAATCTTGGCTTGCTTGAATGAAAGTGGAAGAGGGTGGCTCTTGAATGGGCTCAACATGTTCTAGATGGTTAACAATATGTAGAAATGATGTAGGTTGACTTAGGCTCAATGGGAAAGACTCTTGAATAGGCTCATGGGGGAGACTACATGATGGGATTGGAGGAATAGGCATGGCATTCAAAGGTTCTTTGGTAAGCTCATTAATGGGTGCTTGAATGAAAGTGGAAGAGGGTGGCTCTTGAATGGGCTCAACATGTTCTAGATGGTTAACAATATGTAGAAATGATGTAGGTTGACTTAGGCTCAATGGGAAAGACTCTTGAATAGGCTCATGGGGGAGACTACATGATGGGATTGGAGGAATAGGCATGGCATTCAAAGGTTCTTTGGTAAGCTCATTAATGGGTGCTTGACATGGGGATGGTCTATTCTGTGCTAGTATCCATTGGATCACATCCTTTGCAAGTGTATGGGCAGATGGATAATATAGTGGATGGAAAATGATAGTGGATGGTGTTATAGGCATAGGATTAGGACTAGCACATAGTGGCTTAGGGATAGGCATTTGATTGGATGGTGGTATGATAAAGTTATAGGGTGCATGAACTAGATTGGTGTTCCCCTTGTCAAATGGAGCATGAGAATTGAAAGGCTCTTGATTTTGTTGCCAAGCTGGACTTGGGCCCTATGTTCTTGTTGTGATATGGGTGGATATGTTGATCTCACATTGACATGATAGGTAGGTGGGTTTGGTTGGCATGATGATGGAGGTGACACATAGGATTGTGATTGAATGTGTTAGAGGTTGAAATGGTGTTTGGACTTGTTGTGGTATGATTTGTTGTTGCGATAATGATGGAGGGGTTGCATGGGATAATGGTTGTTGAGAGGTGGATTGATATGGCTAAGGGTTGGCATTAGAAGAGGTGTGATAATTTGATGAAGGGGAAACATGATATGTCGATGGATGAGGTTGATATGATGATATAGGTGACACATAGGATTGAGATGAAATTTTTTGATGTGATAATTGGACTTGATGATGTGCTTGTTGGATTTGACAAGTGGCCATGAGGTATTGGGCTTGTGCTATGAGTTGTTGCATTTGAGGTGATTGGTTTTTTTAAAGTTGAAATTGTTGGATGAGGACTTGGATTCCATGTATAATTTTTTGGTCTAAGGGTTGTGGTACTTGATAAAGTGATTGGAGGAGGTTTTGGAATTGGGGTACTAGGTCTTCTAATGTTGACATGGGGTGAAGCCACATAAGTGGTTTACACTTTTGTGGAGGAAGGAAATTTCAAAATTTCCACACTCTTCATAGAAAAGTGGTTCGGACGAACCATATGGCTCGACCGAACCATTTGAATGGTTCGGCCGAACCCAAAACCGAGCCAAATAAAAAAACATATTAAGGGGGTTCGGCCGAACCTTGGTTTGGCCGAACCCCCTTAATATGACAAAACCAAAAAAAGTGTGAAAGTGCTTTCACTTTCACACTTTCACTGTGAATTACCAGTCACTGTCCCTGCGCGCGGCGAACATAAACCGAACGGCGACCCAACAAAATTTCTCACCAACGAAAGCAAAGTTCGGGTCGTTTTCTTCAAACTTCATCATTCCAATTCGCATATCGACCACTATTGAGCACGAGGTATTTAAAATTCCTTTTTTTTTAAGTTCAAAATGCATGTATTTGTTTAATTTCGAAACCCTATATGCAATTTTTTTTAAATTTGTTGAATTCAAATTGCACTTGTTTGAACGTTTTTAAAGCATTTTTAATAGTATTTTGCTTCCCCGTTTTGCATAATCCAAAGGTTTGAGTAAGGAAAAACGAGAGTTTCCTCCGAAAATTAGTGCAAAAAAACATTATAATAGCTCTCAACATAGTCTAAAAAATGAAGATAAATACATTCCTAAAGACTAGAAATGTAGGGTTAAGCTCACAAAATAATTTTAAAACTACAAATTTAGGGTCAAACTTGTAGATGAAAATGCAAATTTCATACATGTAGGAGTGAACCGTGAAAGTCATAGCTTGATTTGTTAAGGTATTATAATATTAAATCTTATAAAAAATCAAGAATCATATCATTGATAACATTGTCTTCATGTAGTGTGTACAAATTGAAATATAATTGACTAAAACTATAAGTTACTCTTATTGAACAATTTCCTCATGTAGTGTGTATAAATGGAACCATTGATTGAAAATATAAATCAAACCATCAAGAACAAAGACTTGATTGTGTCTTCATGCCCTCAATTAATATGATTTACAAAGTTTGGTCTTGGAAACCATAAAATTAACAATTACATTCTCTACCCTATTATTTGATGTATTATAATGCAATTTTCTATACTACCAAGCAAATTCAATGGTCACAAGTTTGTAGAGACACTCTAGAAAAAGGTCTATCATGTGTTTAAAATACTATTCATATTGTAACACTAGAGATTCTAAGTAATATGAGAATCCCTACATAATTTTATATAATGTATTTTCATCATCACTAACTATAGTAGACTAGTTTCTATCACTATTCAATTCATCTTCTTTCATTAGTCCATCATGACTTGATTATTCATCCTCCTTTATATTTAGAGAATAAGAACAATATATAGAACCACTACAAAATCTTCACACATATCACTAAAAGTTGATGTTTGGTATAAATGTATCCACATGCAAACAAGAGCCACCTTTGGACATTACTATTATCAAAAGGACAAACCTTATTAGAGCGAGTGCAAAAAGATGTGGGGCCAAAAAGTGGCCACCCCACCTTTTGGCCCCATCATATTAAGTATCAAGCATTAATGTTGAGGTACGCTATTCGAGGAAACTTGAATGATGAGTAAGTGAAGAGAGAGTGGGACTTTATTGTTCACAAAGTGGGAAGAAATAAAAGCAAAGGAAGTGGAAATGGGAAACATGTAGAGAATATGGCAAAAATGGTGGAAATCAAGGAAGGATTAAAAGGAAAAGAAAGAGGGAAAAGAGGAGGATAGAGGCAAAAGGAGGAAGAAGGTAGTGCAAATTATACATTTTTGAAGCTTGTGAAATTCGAGTATGTAAACCTAATAGTTTTTACTTGGTGGTAATGAGGTATGATTTTTTATGAAGGTTCTTTTTAGTATTTTTATATGTAATGTAAGAGAAAAAGCTATTCTTGTATGAAATTCTAGAAATCATGTTAAAAAGCATTAGCTTGTAATTTCTACTATGTGAATGGAAATCTATTGCTCTACCTAGGACATTTAGAAGCTTGTGTTGCATTCATGAAGCCAAACATAGTAGATATTTTTTTTACTTTATGTGTGTTATTGGAGATAGGGTTTTAGTATATAGAACCATACAATAAAATGGGGTAATTCCTTGTTTGAACTAAAAACCCTACTATTTTTTAGTGAAGGGATAGCTAGCTATAACATTTTGACTTTCACTTGTGAGTCTAAACACCCATATGGGTTATTGTTGCTTTGTCTTATGGATTATGGTAGTAAATTCTTAAGATGTATGTAAATCTAGAAGACCAATGTTGAATATTTATTTGTTGATAGGCTAAATAGAGTTAGAATTAGTATGGGTTCATTACATGTATGCCATTCAACATTCATGCACATCATATATATGTGAGAGAGATAGTGATAAAGAGAGATAGAGATAAAGGGTAATATAGATAGATAGAATAATCACAAACCATTTGCTATGAATATGCACAAAATATTTATATATTGATCTTGATAAGGTCATGAAGACATACATAATACATCATGAAAATATCATATACAGTGACATGAGGCCAACATTGTCTCTTAGACTACAAAATATCACCAATATATATTCATGAAAATAGTTATGAATGTGTCATAAAGATATAAAAGTGTTTATGTATGTGTAGCAAATGCTATTAATGAAACATTATGCCTCTCTTTGCTTGACTAGAAACTGAACTTCGATCCCTTGAATTAGTTATTATCTTGCATTGTGTTGATTGTGTGTGCCCCTAACAATTATGCAACTCAACCTACACACACAAACATATTATAAAATTAGAGATTATACCAAAATTTATAAATAAATAAAATATTGTTTTAAAATGATATTAAAATAATAAACACACTTACAACAAACTAATACTCAACATCATCAACAAAGGGTTGTCCTCAAAAGAGGATGCTTACAAAACAAAACCAAAATGTGTGTGTATCCATATATACATATATATACATGTATGCATACACATATACATATACATACATGTATATACGTATACATAAATATACATACACACATACATACATACATACATACATACATACATATGTGTGTGTATTTATGTATACGTATATATGTATACATATATATATATATATATATATATACATATAGAAAATAAATGTATGTATATACATATATACATGCATATATACATATGTATGTATACATGAATGTGTCTACATATCTACATATACATATATACATAGATATGTGCATGTGTATGTATACATATGTAGATATATTCACATATACATGAATATGTATGTATAGTACATGAGTAATTTTTTTAATGAAAACCATGTTTAGGAATGAAAATATCCAATCCCTTATGCTTCTAAACTAAAGTTTGCAATGCTTATGGTTCTTTTGGCCTTATAGATTCTTGAATCATTTTATAATATAAAACCAAAATATAACCTACTTTGGCTCTAATAATTGTAAACCCTTTAGGAATTCTAAATTGTTGCATCTTGTCTTGATTTTCCCATCATTGTTATTCCTTTTGAAAATTTTTACAAATTAGGCAAATAATCCTTGCACTTATATAGAGGGTCCTTATGTATGTTCTTAAAATTATTTAAGGTTAAATGACTTAATCTAAAATAAAGGCATATACGGATCTCTTGCAATTGTAACCTCTTTGCTAAAATACTTTGGAACTAATAGGATTCAATTGTGTTTTATGACATAGGTCTATATTACCACAATGATGTATGTATAGGTGTACATTTTAACTTGGTTAGCTTTCCTAGCAAGTTCTTCATTACAACAATCACTCCACCTTGTCACTCAATCAAGCCCACTAGAACATATATTGGAATTTAACCTCTTTCATACTAAAAGAAAAAGTAATCATTAATTATATTTAATTTACCATATAATTTGATCTAAGTAATGCATTTTATAAGATCTAATTGGTGTATTTATAAAAACTATTTTGTGTTTTGGGCATAGGTGGTCCTAGAAAATATGCATAAATAATAAGATAGACTATGGATTATCTTTTAAATATTGTTCACGGTTTTTCATGTCATATTTTTATAGGAGGTCCTCATAATTGGTATTCTTGTATGGTATTAGAGCCAAGCTAGGTGCATTTGACACCTATGTTTTGGCTCAAGGGAGTGTGTTGGAGAAATGATACACACCTAAGTCATAAAAAGACTCATCACAATGTGAGCCATTAGCTCAATAGTAGAGCATCCTAACACCAAATGGGAGGTCCTAAGTTTGAATACTAGTTAGTCCATATAAATTTCTATAAAAGGTCGATCCGCATTTTAAGAAGAAGAATAAGTACCCTTATAATTTTATTAATACCAACAAATTATCATTCCTCATACATGGCCGAATCAATGATTTCCAAGCTACCGTCCAACATGTATATGTACACCTCAATCTACTCAGGCCTCCATATAAAACCATTTTATTAAGATTTATTTAATTAACAAAAACATTTAAATTTTCGTGGGGAACAATTGAAGGGATTGACCCCAATATTAACTTGCCTTCAAAGGCTAATTTTTTTTATTGAATAAAATCCTTAATCAATTTATTCCTTAATCCCACTAAAATATTTGAGTATAATTACAATGCTTTCTACAATTTAATAACAAAACTGCTGTTATATCTTTTGGAATAACTTTAGATTTATCTAATGGCCTAATAGGAGGAGATGTAATCATGCAAGCACTAAATAAATTTTGAAGCACATTTTACAAGGAAAAGTTGGAGGCTTTAGAGTCATAATTATATTAGAAACATTTATAATGTATAGTTTGTACAATGGCCATTTCCATTATTTTTTACTATCCTTTTGGAAATAATTTTTCTTTTTAAATTTACAAGGGTGGGATGATGTAGATGAAGCATTAGAAGATCCATAATTAAGTGTGGTAGCCTCTAACAACTTTAGTTCTTTACATTCATCTCACTTGCACATGCAAATGTGAAGAATGTATATACTTTGTCGATCCTTGTTTATAGTCAAAAAATCTAAAATAATAAACTTCAATCTAACATTCCTAATATTTGCATTGGCCAATTTCAATATTAAAAAATAGACCCAAATGGAAGATAATACTATTAAATTTCATGGGAAGAACTTAGCTAATAACTTATCATCATACACAAAATCCAAATATGTAGCACTAAAAACCTTGAATGTGTCATGGGATCTCCTTTAACATTGTGCATCTCAAATCTAGGATCCAAAAATCCAACAAAAAATGGATATGTAAAATTTTTAATAGAAATTGAATTTTGTTTGATTTTTATATGTACATGTCCTTTTTTTTTTCCATTAGGTAAGGAATCAACATTACTTTTCATCTCAACAAGCCTTTAAACATTAATGTCAAGGGTAGATAGAGGCACACTAGGATTAAGGACATGAATGAAAGTGGCAAGATGAGAAATCGAGAAATTGATTGTATAAATTTGTCGCTTATAATAAATGAGTGTAGGTGACAAAAGACTTGCGTTAAAGGAATATCCTGAGGAGAACATGGGAAGTGTAAACAAAACTAATGAGGCAATGTGGAACAAAGAGAACTATGTGCATCATAATAAGTGGCATGAGATGAGATCTAGGAAAAGGAGGATAAATTTGGAAATTTGGTGGAAGGAGGAAATAAAAGCATAGATGAATGGGAGTAAAACAATAAGGAGGAATACATGAAGAAGAAGCTTGGGATGGAGGGAAAATGGCACATCACTCAAAGGGATTGTTGAGCTTATCCCTTTACCTATTTAACTTTAAGTACTTTCTTTCCACATGGCTTATTAATCAACATAGTATATGAAGGAGATCAATGTGCTTATCATTTTACCTATTTCATCTCTTTGTGTTCCGTGTTGTTTTTAATGTTTTTAATTAGAGTGCAGATGATGTTAATATACATTTAATGATGCATTTTTTATGTTCTATAATTTTTTGATGTTCTCAAGGCTATATAATTGAAGTTCATTTATGTTAGCAACTATTAGATTAAATATTTTTATCCCCAATTATTTTCAAATGATTTTATACTTTAATCTTTGTATTCTTATTCTTTCTTTCATCGTTTCATTTAAAATTTGAACCATTTAAGGATGTTATGTTATAGATTAAAGTTGTCTTCCAATTCTTTTTAAATCAAGTTAATAGTATGAAAATATTATTGAAGAGTAGATGAATTAAATTACAAGTTCTATTTTAGATTTGTATTCTTTTTATCTAGATATATTATTTACCAAAGTCTTATTGTTTTTTTAGGTGTACTGTATATATATAACATGGAAAATGTAGATCATGTTTCACCTGTGCTAGAATCTTTGTTTGCAAATACTACTAATGAGATAACAAAATTAAGAAATTCATTAGCACAAGGTGCAAAACCAGGGATATATAGTGAACCATGCATGTTAATATTGCATAGTCTAGAAAAACTAAAAAATGAACTTGAGAGGACTAGTGCATATTCCCAGGGCAATTGGCTGCTATTTTCACTTGTCTTGAGGAGGAAGTATGGTGATGTTCCCCTTAAACAAATACAAGATAGTGTCACCAAAGAAATGATAAAAGCCACTTGTTTTCCATTTTATCCAAAATGCGTGGTTAGGGATACCGGTCACTAGATGTGTTGATCAATGCTATGGCCTCATTGATCTACCCATGATTTCTAGCAGCACATGGTATATACCCAAAAAATGACCAGATTCCATTGTATTTTGTTCAGCAGTTGTATGCTGAGGTCCATTTGGGCCTCAAAGATAACTACCTAGACATTCCACCATATGTTGGTCAGGGGCGTGGTAGGATTGCTGATAGGCCCACCTATCGTCGAGCAGATAGACCACCCCCAATGTTTAGGGTATTAGTTGGTGATAGGTCTCCTGCTCTCACCCCAGTTCTAGCCCCCATAGCAGATGGGGTTGTTGTTGCTTCAGAAGGAAGCGAATTGACCTTGTAGGTGACATGCGGTACGCCACCACTAGGATATCGATGATCGTGTAGGTCAGTACTTGATATCTAGACATTCCCAATCCACACCATTTTTAGCACAGTGGAACACCATGGATCCTTTTACAATGACCGGCATCCCTACTCCTAAACAGCTTGATGCACTTACAGGAGATGTCACGCATGACTCTACATTGTTTGGCTAAGGTTGTTGGGCATATGCCACATTACGCATCGGTGATAGGTCGGTATAGAGCATGTTAGAATCCATTTTAGAGACCAGCAAGAGGTGGTTCAGTTCCACTAAGGGTCCATCACTCTCGGCCGACCATAGTTCGCGTCGAGAATCCACCCTACGGTTTCATACGGTGGCTACCGCGGTATAGGTTTCGCGATATGTTGATTGGTTACGGTTCATCATCCGCGGTGCCATCTCACCTTCATAGTCCCTCTACGTTTGTCATTACGGCACGACATGGGATAGAATCGGATGGATGCAAATATTGATGATAAGCGTCGTTTGGTCCATATGAAGGGTGGAAGCGAATGTTTTACGGAAGGACAGGTCATCCGATATCGAATGATGTGTATATTGTGCGTATTGCATGTTCAATTCTTTTCATTATTTTTTAGAATTTCTTTTCAATAGATATTCATTTAAGTTGATATATATGTGTGTATGCTGTGTTATAGGTGGACCTTACCTCGCCATCACTCTAACGTTCCGGAATGTTGCGCGTCGATGTGACTGTGGATGAATGCACTGCTCCAGGTGGACATGTGAGTTTTCATAAAATATATTTATGTATGCATAGATAGAGAAATACAAGTTATGGATTGGTTAAAAATACAAGTTCATTTAAAAATAACTTTCATAAAATTTATTTAATAAAATTATATGTATTTAACACATCTTGTACACAATTTTATTCTTGAACCGATACATCCATCGGTAGGGACCGTTCTCATTGATTGACCCATTAGTCTAGAATTGAACTTATTCTTATTAGGCCATGCATTTCATGATCTTTATCACATGTATTTGATTATATATGATGATGATCACTTTAAAATAGTGTTGATATTTGAGTAGTCTCTTACACTTGCTTATATGATCTAGACATATATTTGCTTGTTTTTTGATCTTTAGTATTCGACATTAGATGATCTTTAATTTACATTTTGCTTTTATGATATATGTACATATATTTTCTTATATGATATATACATATATTTGTCGCTTTGCTTATAATATGTGTTATGTTTATATTCTTTTACATATATGTACATGTGTTTGCTTATGGTTTAAACATGTTTACACATAATATATGTATGCGATTGCTTTAAATATTCAATATACATACATGTTTTCTTTTTTTATGACCTCTTGCAACTTACATTTCCTTATATTCAATATACATTTGATCTCTAGTACAATTTTAGGGAAAATCAATGCCATTTTATAATTAAGTTCATTCATGTTGATCATAATAAATATTTTTTAAAAAATGACTTAAGCAACATGAACCATTGAGTTGAGAACAAGATATAATATTTTTGACAAGTAACTTGAAATTCAATTCAAATTATATCGAGCTATTATACGTTTCTTACAAGTAACTTGAAATTCAATTCAAATGTTTAATTAAGAAAATTTAATTCAAATTATACGGTCTCTATTATACATTTTAGACAACTAACTTGAAATTCAATTCAAATATAATTAAGAAAATTCAATTCAAATTATACCTCTAATATTTATACATTTTTTGACACTTTACCAAAATTCTAAAATTACTAGATATGTTGTGCATACCTATGAATTAAATAACAACAAACTCCACAATGAAATAACTTGTTTGTTTAGTACTTGATTCATTTAAACTAGAGGATCCAGTTATTCCATGTACACTTGAATAATTTTGATTCACTTGGATCACGGATTTTGGAGAAGTTTTTGTACATTTATCAAGGAGGCAAATATTGGAGCTGGACAACTTTTCATTTTTATCAATCAAGGAAAATTTTGGAGGATAATTTAACTAAGTTGGTAGAGGACTTGTTTAGAGTCATATTTAAGTTGAAGAAGAAAATGGGGCAACAAAGGAAAAGAAAAAATGCATATCAACGAAAATTGTCAAAAGAAGAAGAACAAAAGAGGCGTGATCAAAACTTAGAAAATTATCATAGAAAGAAACAAGGTGCATGCTTGTTTCTTCTCTCTCACTCTCAAGTGTGTGTTTAGTACTCTTACCTTGAAGGTTCTAACCATCATTGCACTTAAATGACTATGAAATACTTTTTAAATATCTTCCAAAGGTCATCTTGGTCATTCAAGTTGCAATGTTTATATGATCCTTGACTCCAATTGTAAAGCCAATTCTTTTTTTGTTTCCAATATTTATAAGTGTTTTGTGTCTTTCATTTTTTTATTTTCATCACTTCAATGTTTTCATTATTTTTATGTTTTATACTCTAGGGATTCCTCAAGCTAGAGTCGAACCAAATCTAGATATTGGATCAAACGAAACTGTTGAAGAACACATGGACCTTGAAGTTAGGGAGGAGACCCAAGTTCAAACAATGCTTGTTGGAGAGGGATCAAGATCACTTCCTTCTACTGGTATGGATGAGCATATAAAGATAGCACAAACTTCTCTCACTTATAGCTCATCATGTTTTATCAATTTGTTTGCTTGCATACATAAACTTCACTTATATATTTAACATCATCTCTCACTTTTGTTTGCAAAATATTTTGTGACACATGTGTAGGAAGGGATCAACAAGCAGGAAGTTTTTATGCTCAAGTCGAGCCAAATGTATACATTGGATCAAATGAATCCACTCAAGAATGCATGGTCCTTGAAGATAGGGAGGAGGCACAAGTTGAAACAATGCATGTTGGAGAGGAGTTGGGATCTCCTCATTACTCGGTATGGATGAGCATATAAAAACTAGTTGAGAGAAGGTGGGTAAACAAATTTCATAGAAATTTAGATCATTTACTTGAAATGGATATGGAGAAACTCAAATATTATGCCAACCAGCCTTATAATAAGAGAAAGAGGTCAATAACTAAATCTGTAAATGGAATGATCAATCATCATTTCAATCATCTTGATACACTTGAAAAAACCCAATTGTTATCACGTTTACTTCTTCGTGATGAACTGAAAGAGTCATTACAATTGTTGGGTGTGCATTCATCATCAAATAAGAAGAAACACATGGGATTACAAAAGGATATTGTTCAAAATGTTAAAAAGGGTTTAGATTCCATTGGGAAAGGATCTCAAACTGTGGATAAGGCCACTACAAGAAGGGTGATGTTGACATCTATTGTACATCAAGATATAGCAAGAAAAAGAAAAATGTCAACACTTTCAACTGAAATTGGTTATAGTAGAGCCACATTGATAAAATATAAGAAAAATAGAAAGTTTTTGGATGAGAGTTTAGA
>VDFB02216708.1:0-11563 GCA_007258455.2 Sequoia sempervirens
AATTAATAAAAATACTTACATATATAAAATGCCATGCCCTAAATTAACACGTAGGACAAAACATAACTAATACGTAAAAACACTATTACTTAGATAACCTGTTGTTTCCCGCAACACTTTTATTATCACTAATCAATATTTATTATTGTCAAAATACATTACTATATATGTACATATATTTTTACTTAAATTTTAATATTTATTAATTAATTATTTAACCTCTTAATGATAATTATCCTAAATATAATTACGCGCGTATCCTATTTGAAAAAATCAAGCTGATTTTTAAAATCGACGGTTAAGGGATGAGTACAAGCCATGCATGACGGTTAAATAAATTGCTACGGTTGAATGTTTCTCGCTGTTTTTCGTTATTTGATTTTTTTGGACATTATTACCTGCCACCATTTCATTATGCCGCTGTTTACATGCTTCCGGTGATAATTTCATTTTGACCCACCTGTACCCGCCTTCGTCAGAGGTAAATCTGCGCCTTCGTCAGAAAAAAAACGACGGTTCTTATTACCACTCAACTGTTAGTTTCCCCTATTATTGTGCAAGCCCCACGCACAACTAGGATTGGCATTATGAATTTGTGTTTCAAATAAAAGCTCAAGTTTTTTTTTTTCATTTTTTTTTTAATTTTTACTGAAAACTTTTTTTATACATAAATTTTACATATTTATAATTTTTTATTTTTTATTTTTCAAATAATATTATATTTATATATTATAAAATATTGATAGTTTTATATATATAAATAAATGTCTATTTTAAATAGTTTTTCTTTTTTATTTATAATGACGTTTTTTATTAAAATAATATTTTTATGTTTTAATAGTGAAATAGTTTTAAATGTGTTTTAGTTAGTAAAATAATAATTAATAAATTAAGTTCAAGATTAAATTTTTTATTATATAAATTGAGTTATAATTATAATTATATAGATTTGTTAATTAAATAAATATTAAGGCTATAATTAATTATAATATATTTAATAATTATAAGAAATAAATTGAAATTCAATTATGTTATTCAATAATTTTTTAAAGTTTTCTATAAAACTGTTTTTTTACTATTTTAGAAAAAAAATATTAAATAATTATCATTTTTATATAAAATTTATTAAAATAATTTATTATACAATTGAAAGGTGAAAATTAGATATCTTAAAATTAAATTAAGAATTGAACTTTAGTCATGTCATTTTGTAATTTTATACAAGTAACTTTTATTTTGCTTGTATTTATTAAGAAACTTTTATTGAATTAACATTAATTGAAACAAACAATGACACTATTAAAGAAGTATATTTGTTCCAAAATATTCCATAAAATATTGCTTTAATAACACATTAGATGTTGTTTCAATCATTTTCAAAAAGAACAAAAATAAAAAGATTTATTTTAAAATTAAATGATATTAAAACTTAAACCTAATTTTCGAAAACAAATCTAAAAAAAATAGAATTCTTAAATTCTCTTCCATTTTATGAAGGCTAACCTTACAAATCAAATCCACCATAACCCCTGCTAAATATACAATTTGTAATATGCAATTCATTAAATGTGAGAACTAGATAAATTATTGTATCCACCATTATGAATGTCCTTATTCAGTCTTATAAAATAAAAATTAAAAAGCTCATTTCCTACATCTACTAAAAATTTTACTATCCTTTTCATATTAGCACATTCATTCAAAAATAAGTTATTGCTTCATACATTTATATTCAAAATAGGGAAAATCTTCTTATCAAATACTTGGATAATATATAGATTTCTATAAGATATTGTCTTGGTTAATTGTGTTGTTCACATTTAAATAATTCTCAATTGTAGTAGTTCAGCGAGACATGCAAGGGAAAACACCAATTTGTTATGTCTAAGAGTTTCAAGAACTATTTCAACTTCTCTCATCCACTTATATGAGGGAATTTGGACCCAGTGTGCATGGGCATATGGTATGAATATAATGATTCATTATTTGGAACATTGCCCCCAACATTAATCACTTTCAATAAGGGAAAAGGGCCCATAGTGGGTGGGGATCCACTGTTGGGCATAGAAGTAGGCCTGAGTGGGCTCCATAGTGGGTAGGCTTAATATCCAATAAACTTGCACTTAATATCAAATTGCAAAACACTTTTATCCATAAAATACACAAACTAACAAATCATGTGATGCCACATCAGTGCACCAATCATACATGACTTAGTGACCCACTATCTATCTCACCCTTTTTTTGGGCCTTTTTGGATACCTTGACAAAAAGCATGCTCTGATGTGGCATCATATTTGATGTGATGTGTATATGAAACCAATTTTTATAAAGGTGGACTTGTTACAAATAAGTTGTCATATTGGGCATTTGAAATTTTCACATCGGACTTTTGAGAAGTGTGAGTTAGTACTGGGGTCATGTTGTTGTCAGACCTTTTGCATTCTATTTTATAAAAAAATTTAATTAAAATTTGCCTAATTGACCTTCCACATTTCTAATTCCATTGCACACACACACACTAAGGTGCACTGTTAGCTTATACCTTTAATTTAGAAAGAAATTCAAAATTGTGAAAATAATAATTATCATATACAAATAAAAATATCATTCCTTCACATATTGTTTTACTTTCTAAATGAAACTAAAGAAAAAAAAAATAACAAATTACCTTTCTAAAACTCTAGTAACACCTAAATTCATCCTGTACATTTTCCTATTTTAAATTAATATGATCCCGTTAAAAGGGGATGGGGATATATTCCCATTTCCTTAATTTAAGGCTTATATTATCTTGAATACGAGACTTAGACTTTTATGGAAGCCCTTTAATTATTAAAGTGATTTCTAAAAAAAGAAAATTGAATTTCCAACGTAAATTCGTTTAATTCCACAATATCATAATATAATTAATAATTATAGAGATTAATAACAAAATTAACACTATTCTAAAATATAAAATTTAATACCGTGATTTAATCATTGCTGATATTAGTTGTATTCATTTGCTTCGTCAGTTATTAATTTACTCATGGTAAATATTTTTAACCGACACATGAAAAGGCAATATTCATACTTGGAAATCTTGGCTGCTATCAACTATGACAAAATTACAGTAGATTATTAATTTCCAGCCATGCAGTCATAGATTTAAAATTCTTTATTTCATTTACTTACCGTCATATATTCCTTATGAAGATTACTGCAGATTAGCTTTCAAATGATAATGCTATTATTTACTTAACAAGTAACTCACAATTACTATTTATACTTTTTCGGTTAATTGCCTAGTCTGTTCAGTCAATAAGCACTATGCTTTAGTTTTATCCTTAATATGTATCAGTAATGCTGAAGAAATATGTGATGTCAAAGTTCAAATGCAAAATCCTATAAAACCGGAGGGAAATATTTCACATTTCAAAGTACTTTGGTACTGCATATGGTTACAAAGCTTTCTCAGAAGGACCCATAACAAAAATTATGGGGGCATGCGCTCCATAGAACCAAAGTCTAAGGATAGCAGTACAATTGTTATGGTCAGATGTTGGATATTCAATCCTACAAATTCAACAATATTTAAGGGGTAAATAATTATAGTTCTTTCCATTGGAAAAAACATGGAATTGGTGAATCGAAATTGGCTATGGAGTGCTGCGCTCCCAGCAGTTTAGAAAATAAAAACAATGATTAGTTATTAATAATATCAGACTCAATCAAATATCAAGCACTACAAATATGATAGGTTGTGAATGGATTCAGGAAGGCTATTAATGCCCCTACAGTCTTCTATGTTCAAGTGTGGCTGTTGTGACAGGTTGCCAACAGAACCAGGAAGGTTATTTGAATTTCTACCACATTCTATGCTCTAGTGTTGTGGCGGTGACAGGTTGACGAAATCGTGAAGGCTGGAATGGGTATTAATTTACCACTTGGGTTTCAGAATTTGCAGTTGCAGACTGGTAATTCCAAAGCACAGAATTATTCATCGCTCCTTGCTGACACTGTGGTTGAGGCCCTGAAAATGCGACTGGGGTTAGCTCCAAGGTATACTCTGATGTTGCATACTCATTTACATGATGATGGAGGTGGGGAAGTGAAACAAAACCCAAGTCTGAGGTAAATGGAGAAAAGACAGGCATCTCAAGGAGGGAAGTGATTGTAGGACGTGAACAAGACGAATTTTTTGAAAAGGCTTTAGAAAATTTCAAACAAATGCAATTGACAAGTAACACCAAAAGACCAGGGAGTTTATTTAAGCTTATACGCCCTTCTATGCTCAAGCGCTGCAGCCACGTTAAACTGCTTGAAGGATCAGGCAGATTATTTAAACCTTTAAACTTCCTATTATGTTCAAGTGTCGCAGCTGAGACAGGTTGACAATGAAATCAGAGAGATTATTTAAACCTATACAACATTCTATTTTTTTGAGAACAACAGAAGTGACAGGTTGCCAATGGAATCAGAAAGGCTGTATGCGCCTCTCCAATCTTCTACGTTCAAGGTGTGAGCAGTTTGCAGGTTTAGAGGATAAGAGGAGCACATACCTCACACAGCAGCAACCCCTTATTGCATTGCATGTATCGCAGATCATTTGGAGTGCATCCAACAACCCGTCCCTTCCAGAAATCTTCGTGGATCTGCATGCAGTGTCCCCACGCATAGACCCAGCCCCTCCTCCAAAAGGCATGCCGAAAAACTGAACAGCCCCCGGTCTAGACACGTGAACAGAAAGGAATGCTTTGAAGGCAGGTGGAGGCACAAGCAAGACAGGTGTAAGATGATTCTCCATCCATAAGACAAGTGAAAAATGCAGAAGCAAATGCAAAACACGTGAAGAGCTGACAGGCTACTTGAAAGGCACGTGGCCCCAAGGGCTAAAATGAGATTCATTTTTTTATTATTTGTTAAGTTTGCTCTATATTTATGCCATTTTCCCTATATGTTTTAATATTTTATTGCACTCTTTTCTCCTAGCATTATTCATGCGCTCATATCTTTATTCCTTATCATTTCTTTTATTTATTTATTTTTGCTAATACTTTATTAGCTTTAATAAGGTAATTATTAATAATCTTTGTATAATAGTACTATCAATTCCTCCAATTTTAACATAATACTAATATCGCTACTCCCCTATTAGGGTAATATATTGTAATAAAGATGTAACAAATGGATAACGACTTTATTTAAATAATCCTTAGAAAGATGGCCTGTATCGCTAAATGTAAATGTATATTAAAATCTCAATACTTGGTTATATAAGAATAACATTAATCGACAAAACAATAGGGCCTCAAAGTCACAAATAAAACACTTACTCAAGATCCAAAGACTGTCGAAACGGAGGGACGCTACAAAGCTACTTGCATGAACGGGGTGATTAATCAAGCCCTTATGGTGCAAAGTACTTATGTTGCTTCTGAACAAACAACTAAGGAGGACAATAGTCAGCAAGATGATCAAACGCAGTAGAGTGACCTTGACGTTGCCATGATGAACTGGCAAGGAAGTGAATTTTGCAGAGTTAATCACATGCAAAGTCAAAATCAATCAGCCACTTCCATTGCAGCCAATACGAGGGCCAAGAAAAGAGCATTTGATCTAAGACAACAAGTTGTTCCTGATAAACAACAGGCAGAAAAAGAAAAACAGCCTGCTATTCAACAGAAAAATAAAGATTTTACAGCCCAACAGGGGCAAGTTTAGCCTCCTCCAGCTCAGAATGTTCATATTTTACAAAGACAACAAGCTGGACCATCAAAGGAGCAGCCTAAAGTTCAGTTCCAACCTCAAGCAGCACAAACAGACGTTGTTGCTCAAAAAGTACAACCAAAGGTTGGTGTTTCTTCTTTCAATATTGTTGAACATATTAAAAAGGCATCTGTTAGCATTACTATGTTGGATGCATTACGCCTGCCTGGGCAAAAAGAAAGTTTGTAGGAGGCTCTGGCTAAGATATCAATTTCTGATGAAACAAGTAAAGAACAACCAAGAGTTCTTGCGAACAGTTCAGATCAAAAGTAGGAGCAGCCAGCTAAAGAGGTAAAGCCACCACCTTTTTATGTCAGCTTGATAATTGGTGATAACATAGTGCATAACTGCATGATTGATAGTGGAGCAAGCAGCTTAATTATGCCTAAACAACTGGTAGATAAGTTAGGACTTAAGTATGAACCATTGTCAAAAGGGGTAGTTCAGTTGGATGGCACAACTGTAAAGTCCGTAGGAGTTATTAAAATTTTTCCTCTTACATTGCATGCCTGTCCCAACTTTCAAATTTCACAGGACATATATATCATTGATCTCCCACCTTATTTTTCCATTTGCCTATCTAGAGATTTTATCGCAAAATTAGGTGGTTATCTGTCATCAGACTGGTCACACATGTTTTTTAGAACCGGATATGGTACGAGAGTCACGATTAAGTCAGAATCACAAGCTAAATACCATATTGGGCCTTATGTTCCTGTTACCCAATTTTCACCTACAGGCTCAATCGGGGGAAATTATGTTTCAACTTCGCATGTGGATTGAATGTGGCTCCCATAAGGGTTGAGCCCAGCATGCAGGTGCTCGGATTTCATTGGGAAGGTCCTTATCTGACAGGGAAGTCTATTGGAAAGCCTCACCTCAGTCAGTTTTGGCATAAAACTCATCAGAGCAGAAATTCGGCAAGACCCTCATGTTGTCTTGCCGACTAGCAGTGCATTCTATTTGGCTGAGTGCGCCAGTCGCCAGGAGTTTCAAGTAGCCATGAGTCTTCATGTATCTCTCTGCATGGAAGGAGGTCATGTCGATAGTTGTTCATAGGGGTGGCGTCGGAGAAGGATTTGAATTCGCTGTAATGTCTCGGTGACCAAGTGAAGTCTCACAGAAGGGATGATGCCTTCGGTATAAGGTTGTGCCTTCAGCAAAAGGTCTTAGCGACTAGCGAAAGTCTCAGCGAAAAGGGATGTCATCGCGAAGAAAGGAGGGGCCTCCCTGTGATGTCCCAGCGACCATGTGGAGTCTTGTCGAAATGAAGTCATCTCGCCGAAGGTTTTTCCTTTGGCGTAATGTCTCACCGAAAGGATGGTGCCTTTGGTATAAAATGTTGAGCTTGGGGAGATGTCCTACCAACATGGGGAAGTCTCGGCGAAAGTTGTGAGCTCGACATGAGGTCTTCCCGACCAAGCAATGTCTCCCCAAAATGTTTCAAGCTCGCCGAAAGATAAAGGGGTTGGCATAAGGTCTTTCCGACCCAAGTAAGGTCTTGCCGAAGTAAAGCAAGCTCAGGGAGAAAGAAAGGAATTCAACAGGAGGTCTTGCCGACAGCCGGTGGTATCGCCAAAATGAAAGCTTTCAGTATAATGTTTGAAGCTCGGCGAAAGGTCTCGCTGACCGAGTAATGTCTCCCTGACAAGAATAAGCTCTCGCCGAAGCAGGGTAGCTTCAACAAAAGGTCTTGCCAACCCATGTAGGGTCTTGCCAAAATGAAGTGAGCTCGGGGAGACTGGAGGATTTCGCTATGAAGCCCTGCCAACTTGGTGGTGTCTTGCCAATAGCAATGGATTTGTTATATAGGTCACCGGGTCAATAAATGATAGTCCGGGCGGTTTTGATATATCATAACTCACTGCTATGAGGTCTCAATAATCGTCAGATGTCTTCCCATCGCCGCCGCGAGTTCATCGCATCGTGGAGACACGCATTAGTGTCTCTGCAATCACATGATTTTTGATGAGGTGACCTTGACCATCTGGGAATCTACATGGCAATGTTAACCAATTGAGGAAGCTATAGGCAAGTCGCCGTGGGTAATTTGACCGAAGCAGGAAGATCAACCAGAATAAAGCCGGCGAATCAACTTGATATCTCCAGGGAGGTATGTCAGAGGTAAACGTATACGGAAGGCCGCAGGACAACTAGGATGTCAACCGGCGCAGGGTCGATGGACATTAACATTACCCCGCCGGCATTCAAGGCGCTCGGGTAAGGAAGTTTGAGGGTGGACACGTAAGACCATGAAGTTACGACGGTGGTTGCAAAAAGATTCCAAGGCTTCTCCCCGGCGGGATGATCTTTCACAATCGCCGCTAGACAAAGCAGGACACGCAATGCAATAACTTCAACACCAAAAGACTTAAGGGCTGCATCTTTTATGAAGACCGATATTTCTTTTGTAAGCCTCAAACCTCGGTGTTATAAGGCATTTTTCCCTCCTTTGTAAGTAGAAAGTTCTATGCTTTCCTCAAAGTCCTGCGGACTTCAGAACCTTCGATTAGCAAACTTTTGTAACTCATTTTGGAGCATGATATATAAAATTTACCTTGGTTACCATTGATGGTTCAATTTGCCTTTTGGTTCTTGCAAAATATTGTGCATTTTCAGGTGATTGATCAAGCTACTTCGTGAAATCTTTCTTTTCCTTATAGCTTTGTCTCATGTTAGCATGCCTTTCTTTGCAAAATTAGTATTATGTAGGTTACTAACTGTGTTTACTTAATTGCACATGAGCTTTTAATTTGTGAAAATCTGCTTTTCCTTCTTGAAAGTACTGTGTGTATGTCAAACCTGTTTGTGAAATACTTATGCATAATCTACAGAAACTTGTTGTGCAGTCCCATATCCATCATCAGTATTCAAGTGTAACTCGAGTGTCTCATTATTCTTGTCATTTTGGTGTATCACCTTAGGGTTTAGTTTATTTTTATGTATTCTCCTTCTCCCTTTTCCTTAGAAGATTAGTAGTTAGGTGACACCATAGGAAGTCGGCCTTCTCCGGAGGTTGACCTCTATTTACAAGAAACCCACATCTTTAGAGGTCTTCCCATGTTACACTGAGGTGTTGAATTTTATATTCAACAGGGTGCAATTTCAGGTGATAACAGTTCCAAATCCCTTAAATGCAAACCTAGCTTTCCATGATCAAGAGGATCAATCCATGACCCTTGACCCCACTGTACCTATAGAAGGAATACCTGACATAAATCTAGATGAGTGGGCAGCCGAGAAGCACGAGGTTGATCCATTCAATCTCATAGACGAAGTAGGTTTGGGCATTTATATGATTCGGGAACCTGATGTAACTATTCCAAATCTGGTCAAGGAGGAAAAACAAGTATAACAGATTAATCAGCTTTGGAAGCTGTATTTTGATGGATCCAAAAGTAAAATTGGTGCTGGTGGAGGAGCTGTTTTGATTTTTCCTGAAGGAGACAGGTATTATTTAGCTTTTAGATTTTCTTTCAGCTGTTCTAATAATGTTGTTGAGTATGAAGCATTAATACATGGCTTAGAATGGGCCAGAAAAAGAAATATTAAGTGCTTACAGGTGTATGGTGATTCAGAATTGATAGCAAATCAAGTTAGAAATATGAATTTAACAAAGAATGATTTGCTAAAATTGTATAAGCATTGTGTTTGGGACTTAATTGAGGAGTTTTATGCATTTAATCTGCAATCCGTACCAAGAATTTAGAATAAGCAAGGTGATAAACTTGCTGCTCTAGGGTCATAGTTTGACATTCTGACTGAAATTCACAATGTGGAGGTACAACAATATGTGAAGGTAGTTGTCAGACCTTCAGTACTTGATAATAATGTAAGCTAGTAGATTTTTGATAGTGATGAATAGATAATTCATTTTTCTGATGGAAGAAGCAGTGTTTTCTGTTGGAAATCAGCAAAAATTTGATCAGCAATATGGTGATCAAATCATGCAACTAAAGTCTAACAAGTTTCCAAAGGGTTTGGTGACCCTTGAATCCATCTTCAACACTGATGACTAGGTTAAAAGAGATAAATCAGGCATCACAGTGAAGCAAGAGCATTATGAATCAATATAAATATTCAAGGACAAACTGCTTAAGCTTGGAAAAGTCTGTACAAAGGAAGAACAATAGGCCTTTATCTTGCTTTGCCAAGAATTTAGTGACATATTCGCCTGGCAGTATGGAGATTTGAAGGGTTTTAACCCTGAGTTAGCTCAGCATACAATTGAGCTCAAACCCAATGCAAAACCGGTAAGACAGAAGCAAAGTCCCTTGAATCCGAAGTTAGAACATCTAATGAAAACATAATTAAACAAGCTGATCGAAGGTAGTATAATATTTCCAATCAAGCACACTTCTTGGGTATCAAATTTAGTGCCTGTCAGAAAGAAGAGCGGAGAGATAAGGCTGTGTGTTGATTTCTGTGATCTAAATAGAGCTTCACTCAAAGATCACTACCCGCTGCCTTCAATGGAGCAAATATTGCAGGTTGTTTTAGGATCGCAAAGGTTCTCATTGCTGGATGGATATTCAGGTTATAACCAGATCTTGGTTAAGGAGGAAGACCAGTACAAGACAACCTTTACCACCAAGTGGGGTACTATGGCTTATAGAAAGATGTCGTTTGGATTGTCAAATGCAGGAGCAACCTTTCAAAGAGCAATGGATATGGCTCTCCAAGGTTTGATAAAAAATTTATTTCTTGTTTACTTAGATGATATCACTGTTTTCTCACGAAATGCAAATGAACATTTCAGTCATCTTAGACAGATATTCGAGAGATGCAGAGAATATGGAATCTCTTTGAATCCAAAGAAAAGTATTTTTGCTGTTGAAAAAGGTAAGCTTCTGGGTTACATTGTTTCTAAAGATGGCATTTCTATTGAACCAGAACGGATTGCAGCCATATTGGCTTTACCGCTGCCTGCTCACAAAAAGGGTTTACAGAGCTTTCTAGGAAGAATAAATTTTGTGAGGAGATTTATTCCTAATGTTGCAGCTTTATTGCAACCATTGACAACCATGTTGAAGAAAAATATTCAATTCAGCTGGACAAAAGAATGAAAGAACAATTTTGAGCATATAAAAGAGGCACTTGCAGCAGCCCCTACTCTTATCAATCAAAATTTTGATAAAGATTTCGCACTGTATGCATTCGGAGGAGTGGATACCATCTCCACAATGCTCTATTAGCAAAATAGTGAAGGTATGGAGCAACCTATAGCTTTCTTTAGTTAGGTTTTACATGATTATGAAACAAGATATTCGTTTGTTGAAAAAAATGTGCTTGCTGTAGTGAGAAGTCTAAAAAAGTTCAGACATATGTTGTCTAATAATAAGATACATCTGCTGGTAGCTCACCCAACAGTCAAGGAGTTTCCAGGCTGAATAAGGACACTAATGACAAGCGAGCAGGCTGGATAACCAAAGTCATGGAGTATGATATCAGTATAAAGGTTACCAAGCTTGTTCGAGGAAAAGGCCTATGTGAACAACTTGCAGAAAATGAAGAAAACAACAGTGAAAATATTGCTACAGTTCTGAATAATGAAGAAGAACCTATTGTTTCAGTTGTTCTAGCTAATTGGATCCATCAGATGATCCATTACTTACATATTGGAGATTGTCCAGAAGGTCTAGACAAGTCTAAATGAAGATATTATAGATTGCAAGCAATTCCATATGCAAAAATAGATGGTGTTCTGTATAAAAAATATTTTAATGGTGTTTTTCTCAGATGTGTTTACCCAAGTCAGACTGAGAGAATTCTTGAAGAATTCCATGATGGACCTGCTGGAGGTCATTTTGCA
>VDFB02216711.1:0-12441 GCA_007258455.2 Sequoia sempervirens
GAATGGCCAACAAATTTAGGCTTATACAATAGCAACTGGAGGAGATGGAAAAGGTATGTCTCTGCTATGCTGAATTCTATGAAATCACTAACCCAAAGGTTGACGCTCTCCTCAAAATACTAGAGAGGGCCTGGGAAAAAGAATTTGGCATCGTCAAGGATGATCACTAGTTAGTTTAGATGTGGAAAATGGCCCTCGATCATCAAAGTGAGGTGCTAGAGAAGGTGTTGCATGAGGTCAAGCTTGATCTTGAATGGGAAAAGGAGTATCAGGTAGACAACGAAGACTATATCAAGTTGATGAATGATTAGAATGTGTCTACTGAAGAGCTAGATGTAGAAAAGATTAAAGAATATTTCCATAAAAAGATGGAGGGTGCAACAGATAACATGGCTCCGCTCTTCATGGATTTCATTGCCAGGGAATTTGTTTAATCAGGGAAAATAGTGAAGGCCACTCCAAAATGTGAAAATAATGGGGAGGAGGTGGCCAATCATCCTAATAAGCTTCATTTTCAGATCCTCCAGTCTGAGATCATTCATAAGGATAGGCTTTAGATTTTAATGGGAAAATTTATGGAATATGCCACCATCAAGAAGAGTGAAGGAAATCAGATCATAGATAATGAATTCCTCATAGTGTATCTATAGCAAGGAAATCAACTAGAAGAAAAAAGAGCTACAGTGTTGTCCACAAGAAGACAAAATAAGCTAGAGGACAAAATGTAATTTTTTATTGTAAGATATTAGGGGTAGGTGAAACCCTAATTTGTAGTGAATCTTGGTACGTGAGATTCCATCTTAGCCCATTCATTTTTCTTTTTGGACACTCTAAATAGGGGGTATCCTCTCATTTTAAGGAGAGAGTTTAGTTGTTGTAAAGACATGTTGATGGAATGTTAATATAAATTCATTGATTTGGTGGATTCTTGAGTTCCAACTTCATATTGCATGATTCTTCTTCTCATAGTTAGTGAATTTGAGTATATTAACTTTGTTGTTCTATGTGTTAGCATGCTTTAATAGATTAGTTAATGTTGTTCATTGGTTTTGAAGAATTCTGTGGTGTTGATGCCCTTCCTTGTTCATGCTTTTTGTTGTTTATTGATGATAAACAGTAGTGTAAATCTATTCTAAACATTATATGAATGTTGCACTTAAATTCTATCTCTTTTTCATGCTTTATGGTGAACAAAAGGTTGAAAATCTACATACCTTATAAGATTGCACTTGTTTCATGAGATAGTGAACAAATCTGGTTAACTGGAACTGAGTTTTAGGAAGGATGTCCACTGTAGCATCCTCCATTGTCACTATTCATTAGTAGTTTTAGGTCTAGGAACTCCTCCCTTTCCCTACCCTTTTTCCTTTTTTTTGATAGGTTCTTTAGATAAAGTTCATTGCATAGTGTAAAGCCAAATCTGAAGATTAAAGTGGAGTTTGAGATTGTTGTCTTGAACTTACAGCACTAGAGCAACCCTTCGGAAAATTTATGAACTCCACCCAAGGATCCAATTCCCCTCTAGTTTAACCCATGTAAGGCCGCCTTGTGATTACCAGCAAAATCACATTAATCCAATTGAGAAATGCCAAGCTTGTCATGACCTGACACCCAAGTGACCTTGGGGTAGTTTTCAACTTGTTGTAGGAGATCTCATTTCAAGAGAGGTAATGCACCTATGCATTACCTATGTTGAGAAAGTGAAAAAACACGCATCAATAGAATTGGTGCTAGAAGGAGAGCCCTTTTTGTGTTAAGCTGGATTGAATTGGATCATTTTCCCCTGAGAGGTTCCATAGAGTTATAAGATCCACACACAACAAAGGGGAATTTTTGGAACTACAACCCCCTACAAGGGTTCGAAGGACTTGAAGATCGAACAAGGCCTCATCATCCTCATCTAGTTCATATGATTCACCCCCATCATCCTTCCATCTACCACACACTCATCTTTTCTCTTCCATCTCCACGTCTTCCATCTAGCCATCCCAAACTTCCTTCCAACTCTTTGTTCCCCAAGGCCAGGGCGCTTCCCCGGTCCTTTCCTTCCAAGTCCAGGGGTGTAGTCCCTAGGCATTGCTTCTCTTCACGTAGCCCCAAAGTCCATTATGCCTTGCATAACCACCCCACTTTGATCTAGATCAAAATGGGTCCCCCTTTCTCTTTTGGTTTCTTTGTTTTGTTTTGTTTGCCTTGCTCTTGGGTTGCTTCTGTCTTCTACTTCAGTTTCTCTTCTGGTTTTGTTTAAGCTTTGGCTCTGTTTTGGCTCAATTTGGTTCATTTCTTGTTAACTATTCAATGTAGTAATCACAAGCCCAAGTGTACCTTATGAAAATGTATCTTATATCCTTCTAATGACTAATGGAAGCATCTTTTTTGTAGGAGGAGGCCACACATGATGATATTTCTCACGTGAATCCACTTGGTGGGCTTTCCTTAGAGCGGTTGGTCATAATTCTCCATGAAGAAGAAAGTCGGCAAGACCTTGCAGAAGTCTTACCGACTACCAATGAATTCTGTCGATTTGCGTCTGTGTTGCCTATCGACAAGACCCCAAAGATGTCACATCGATCAAAAGTCACATGCAGGCTCTGTTGGCAAGACAGAGGTCATCGTCCCAGCGATGTGCAAATTCCTATTGGCATGATGGGTTTCTTTTGGAAAAGGTCACGACGAGGACTTTGGTTCTCACTGACTATAGCATCACCGGGCATACACTTCGGCAAGAGACATTGAGTTCAGGGTAGGGTCTTGGTGAAGAACTGATGTCCCACTGACTAGAAAAAAGCAAACGCGTCCATTCGGTGAGAGTTAGGTCTTCAGTGAAAGGTCTCCCCGAGTCCTTTGTCTCTCACCGAAAAGGATGTCTTTGGAGAAAGTGTGGGCATTCGACGTAATGTATCGCCGATGAAACGAAGTCTCGGTGACAAAGTGGCTTCGGGGTAGCTATTTGCGTGCGACAAGATGTCTCAGCGAACGGGTGGAGTCTTATTGATAGGAAATCCTGGCAAGAGCGGGTTCTTATATCACTATAGGGTTATCTCCCCGCCAAGAGGTCTCAGCGAAATGTAAGAGTCTCGGTGACGTGCTGGGAATGAAGGAAAGGAATGTTGGTATAACTGAAGAGTGGACTCCCCGACATGAAAGGATGCTAAAGAATGATGAATTCAGAATAGTGTCTAGCTGACTCATAAAGGTCACGTCGATGACAAGGATCAACAGAAGGTTGTGATTTTGGTATAGGGTCCCAGTGAAGAAAATAAGTCTCCCCGACATAGAACGAAGCGGCATCGACGAAGGGTCATGCTTTTGCCATAGGGTCTTGGCGATGAGTGAAGGTCACACCGAAAGAATGAAGTGAGCCTGTCGAGAAGGAAAATGAATTCAGGGAGACTTCATGCAAATGAAAGGCTTCGCTGTGAGGTCATGGCGATTAGTGATGGTTTCGCTGACTGCAAGGAGAGCTCGATATAACTTCTAAACCCATCGATACGTCTCACCGACTATCTTGTGTCTTGTCGATAGCTTCCCGATGGATGAAGTCACATCGGGGAGACACGGATGGTGTCTTGCCGACATGCAACTACCAAGTGAGCCACTTTTGACCACCAAAGAAGTCTATGTGGCCTGTGATCATCCAGTGAGGGAGGCAAAGGACTGACTCATCGGTCCCTTTGATCGATTGACCGCCCCTGTGTAAGAAGATCAACAGGATACAAACCAGATGGAATCCTTCTGAGATCAGATGATGATAGACTAATTTGGGCGATGAGGTTCAGATCTGCAAGTGGGCCCGAGGATGTTTTCCAGGAGAGTGGTCAGTGTACAGAGAAGTCCGGGACGTGAGGGAAGCTGAATGAAAGATGAAAGATCAATGACTCACAGGGACAACTATAGCCACTGCTGACAGGGGAGTAGGCCAATATTAATAAGGATATTTTGAGCATTCAAGATAGATTGTAGAGGGACTTCGAAGATGGACACCGAGACAGAAGAGTAAATGCAGCAAGTGCCAAAAGATACAAAGGACTTCTCCTGAGGATAGAAATCATTTGTGAGCATGGACAGTAGGGCTTCCACATTGAATAAAAATTAACTCTCTTCAAAAGATCTTAGGGTCGACTCTCCTATAGTCGACAGATATTTTGTAAACCCTAGTGTAGGGGACAACTCATTCGAGTTGGTGCATTTTGTATATAAGGCAGGCTTTCCCCTTTGTAAAGGTTAGAATTTTTGGAAAGAAAATAGAGCTTGGTTAGTAGGATTTAAAAGAAAGTTAGGACTGTTAAGAATTGGTAAGTTAGTAGAAGAGAAAGAGTTGCATCTTGATTCTGAATAATGAGAGCTCCTCTTTGTCTTCTTGGTTAGCAGTAGGATTTTAGTACATGCTGTAATTTATTATCTAGGTTCTCTTAGCGTAGTTGGAAACAATCTGAAGATTTAGATTCTTTGTACACTAGTGATTGTGCTAGCTTTGTAAACATTGTTTATCTATTTTAAATAACAGTAGAAGCAATCAAAGTTTAATCTACTTCATGTTGTGTTCTTGAATGATACTTGTCTCAGTTTGATCATTTGATTTGTGAAATCTTCAAGGAATGAAATATTTTTTTATGTTTTGTTTAAATGATTATTAAAATTTGTCATGCGAATTAGTACTGTGAATGAAAGAGGTTGTGTGTCCATCATAGGCTTATCTTTTTCTACAGTTTTAGTTTATAATTCCTTAAAGTTAACAAATTTGGTTGAGATCAGATGAGCTGTTGTTCTTTTCTATTTCAAAACCTTGATCTATCTTTTGTTGTTTCTTTAAAACCCTTGTTAAAGTAGGTTTTATTTTCATGTTTGATCTAAGAACAATCTAGAAGCTCAACACCAGCAGGCCCCTTGAATATTACTGTTGCATTGGCCACTGAGCAACATCAGCATAGTTGAGACCCAACTACAAAGACCTTGGGAGCTGAGGCATCCATGTGTTGCCTTTCTCTTTCAGGAGAAGCAAAATAGCAATATTTTACTTGCATTGTTGTGGTGCCAAAATCGCCATCAACAAGTCCCAATCCAACAACAAGTTCCACCCCCACCTCCCCTCAGGGCTTGGCTGGGAAATAATCCTTCCCTGCTATCCTTTAATGATTACGATGATATGCCTAAGAACCCTAAGAGCTTTTGCAAAAAGTTTAACCCCTAGGATCCACAAAGGATAGTTGAAGAACACATTAAGATCTTCCAAGCAACATTGGAAGATATGCAGATCAATCATGAAGACATGGTATGCAAGATTTTCCCTTATTCTTTTGGGGAAGGGGCCTTTTATTGGTATATCAACTTGCCAACGAGGTCCATCACATCTTGGAACTTGTTGATTAATTCCTTCTTGTAGAAGTACAAGATCCCAATCAACCCTTTAGAATTTTATCGACAATCCATGTCTGTCCATAGGGAAGTTAATGAGCCAATCAAATCCTTCAATGATTGATTCCACCGAGCATACAAAAGATTACAAGCTCCGTATGTTCTCAATGATGTCGTTTCCTTGCCAGTTTATTATGCAACATTAGACAACCTCACAACTGCATTGGTGAAGAGGATGTGAGAAACTCCTACCAGATTAGTGGATGCTTATGCTGAGACAGTTATCACTAGCACTGACTTGGGACAAAACATCTCTAGTCCACTGCCCTCCATAGGGCAGATTTCCCATCCTATTCAGATTCAAGGACTTACTTAGGCTCTATAATATCAGACACCCCTCAAGAATCCAATTGGGCAGCTGCCCATAGTTCCTCATCCAGGATAGCCTATGAATCAAGCACCTCCTTTGCCTCATTATTTGCAACTGAAATAGTAGTAGACCTACCCGCAACAACCTTCAGTGCCACTATATTTATAAGGGCTTGAATTCCCATCTTCTCAGTAGAACCAGTCGGCAGCACAACCCGTCTTTCTCCAAAACCAAACATCGAAACAAGTAGTGCTGAAAAATAATCATTAGATGAATTGATAGAGATGATTAGGAAGATTTCCATAGAGATGACTCACCTTAGGGACCAAAATAATCAGTTGCAAGCTTCTCAATGTAGCATTTAGTCCAACCTCAATCAAGACAATAGTGACAATTGTGAAATGGGTACCTCATCCACACCGAATTATGAACGATTATAGGGCTCCAATCAAAATTTTGAGAGGAGACCCTCATAGAGGAAGAATTGGAAATGGAATACAAGACCAAACAATAGGGGTGTTCCCACCCCTCCTTATCAACCTGATAATATGGAGAAAACAACCAGTGGGGTGTACCTCGTTGAGATTGCCCTATCTGGATGGTGCCATACTCAAAATGAATAGGCATTCCGAGCTGGATTTCCCCAAGTTCCTTACAGCTATGAAGATCTTTCAAGTGGAGGTCTAGAACATTGTCAATAGTGTGGGCTATAGAGACATAGTCCTATCAGAGCCATATGACTCTTTCATGCTCATGGTCAATTGAGCTCCATTTCCATGAAGCGAAAGCAACAAGCCTGAAAGTGAGGCTACCTCCCTAAAGAATGAAGAAGTAAAAGAGGTAAGTACTAAAGAATCTTTATCCCAACTTTTTACTTTAGTAGATAATGGTCTAGTGGATGAAGAAGAGTCTCATGAAGATGAAGTTCAAATGTTCCATCAGAGAGCCTCACCATGTAATCTAAGAAATAGTCAAGTAGGAGGGCCTTTTACTACTTCCATTCCACCTAATAACTTCAACACCTCGCTTGACCCCAATGCTAGCAACAACCTTGGCTATCCCTATGTACCTACACAATACTTGAACGGAAACAAACAACCAAACCAAATGCAAAACTAGCTAACTAGCTCTTCCATAGGTAGATCCTTCGAGGCTAAAATTGAGCAAATGGGGGAGTATGTTGCTGAAGAATTCAAGAAGGTCAAAATCAGCTTGTCTACTTTTTAGTTACTCAAGGTTCCTGTAGTTAGGCACACCTTCTTTAGGGTAATTAATGGGACCCCCTCCTCTAAGGAAACACAAGAAACACCAGCCAAGAGAGTCTCTTTTGAAGAACCCCCACATGAGCCTGTAATTCAAGAGATCATAGGTAAGAAGAAAGAGGTCTCTTCCAATTAGCAAGCTGAGAAATAACCTACTAAAGAGAAAAATATGGTACAAATAAAGGAAAAGACTAGTAAGAAGGATAATATCCAAGTATCTTAGGCCGAAATGCTAAATCAGGAAATGTTGTTAAGAGGTATGGATAAGCTCTCTTATGCATCCAAAGAAAAGAATTTTGGCCGAGTTAGTGGAAATAAAAAGATGGGAAAGTTATTGGAGGTAGAAATCAAGGGAGCCATGGTTGAAAGGAGGAAAGAAAAAAACTAGAAACACTACCCTTCCTCACAACAATTAAAATATTTGGGAAGAACTTGCATAATTGTTTGATTGAATCAAGAGCATAAGCTAATGTCATGCCTTTGGCTATATGCAAGGCTCTTGGGATTGTCCCCACACCTTCAAGAGAAAAAGTAACTCAATTGGAAAAAACTAAGGTGAACATTGTTGGAGAAATCAATTGTATCCCCATGCAGATTGTTGTACACCCAAGGGTGCAATGGGTTATTGACATCCAGGTTATAGATATTCCTAACACATCTAGGATAATCTTAGGATGAGACTTCACCCGAGCATTGAATGGGTATGCCGCAACTGATTTCTATCACATGTGGTTGCCATGGAAGGGACTTCCAAACTAGATCTGTATAGACCGGGGACCCCACATGAAGTTCATGATCACAAAATATAACAATACCAATGAGTTGTTGTTTCCTTAAATACAATTAGGTAATTATTGCCCCATGACTTATCAAGAAGAATTAGAGTTTCTAGAAGAGGGTGCAGTTGAAGAGGTATTCTTGGTGCTCTGTAGCCCTCCTCCAGATCTCACCTATGCACCCGAGGGCACAAAGATGCTAGTAGAATTAGACAATAATGAGCCTTATGATGATGGTAACTTAGGACTGTTAGATGGATTCCAAGAATTCATGGAAAAATGCATACAAGACCAGCTTAGTTTGGAAAAAAGAATGGATTTCCAATAGATTTTGCTGCCTAATTGGTGTAGAGTGCATAATATCGCCCACTCAAAATTCAAGTGCTGCTTGTGTCAAATAGCAGTAGAACATGTCACAAGACAAGCCACTTCTTAGAAGGAGATACCAACAGGGCCACCTGCCTTTAATCATGTTGAACCAGTACCTACTTTGGCAATTATAGAGGTGAGCATGTAACCAAGAAAGAATGAAGGCTTGATTGGCCTAGAAGTAAAAGAACCCTCCAGGTTTTGGATGCTACACTTCAATGGATCCAAGTCCAATTAGGGAGCGGGATCCAGATTTGAACTCATCAGTCCTATAGGTAAGACTTACTTTGCTGCCCATAGGCTTCAATTTTATTGCACCAATAATGTCGTAGAGTATGAAGCATTGGTTCATGGTCTCTTAATGGTCCTAAGGAAGAAAGTTAAGATGCTGCATGTATTTGGTGATTCAGAGTTGGTAGTGAAATAGATTAGAAAATTATATTCCTACCATGATAGAAGGTTAGCAAGCTATAGGCATAGGGTTTGGGATCTTTCAAAAAGTCTTGACGCCGTTAATATTCAATCGATCCCTTGATCAAAAAACTATATTACTAATGCTTTGGCTCAAGTAGCTAGTACATTACAATCACTCTCTTTGTTTGGTCTCAAATGGTTCCCCGTGGAGCTTACTTCCACCCCATCCATTCTAGATAATGTCACCCAATTTTAGGTGTTCAATGATGATAAGCACATATTGGAATTTATCACTAGTTTTGATGTGTTTGCTACTTAGATAATTGGTGAAGCTAAACCTGAAGAAGTTGAACTAGATATAGAAGGGTTCATCAACCTCAAAACAAACACAATTACCAAAGGCATGGTCCATCTTGAATGATTATTTGACCTAGATCAGATCCAAGAGCAAGATCAATAGTCCAAAAGAGATTCAATCAACAACCAGTGTGATGCCCACAACCTTGGAATAGTTGAGGAAGTTAAGAATGTATTCATTGGAAAGGTATGCACACCAGAGGAGAAGAAAGGAATCATTGATGCTCTACAAAAGTATCATGATGTAGTTGCATGGAGTTATGAGGATTTGAAGACATATGACACCTCCATTATTATGCACACTATTCCCCTTAAGATGGACATTAGACCATTTTGACAATGACAACATCCCATCAATGCATTGTTGGAGCTCATCATTTACAAAGAAGTGCAAAAGCTATTGTTTGCTAGAATCATCTTTCCTGTCAGGCACTCTACATGGGTGGCCAATTTGGTCCCAGTTAGAAAGAAGAACAAAGAAATTAGATTGTGTGTGTACTTCCACAATCTGAACAAAGCTTTAGAAAAGGAAAACTATCCCATGCCTTCATTAGATGAGGTATTGCATGTCATTAATGGTTCATAGATGATTTCCTTTCTAGACGGGTACTCCAGGTACAATGAAGTCATGGTGCAATATGAAGATAGACACAAGATGACATTCACCACCAAGTGGGGAACCATCATACCGAAGGATGCCATTCAAGCTCATTAATGTCAGTGCCACCTTTAAATGTACAATGGATATAGCCTTCAAGGATCTAATCAAAAAATGTATCATCATTTACATGGATGATCTTATAGTGTTCTCAAAGAAGAAAGGCGATCATGTTTCTGATCTGTGCAAAGTTTTTTAGAAGTGTAGGGAGTCTGGGATATCCCTTAATTCAAAGAAATTCATCTTCAGTGCCACTGAAGGAAATTTACTTGGGCACACTATTTCAGAACAAGGAATCTCAATAGACCTCGAGCACATTCAATCTCCCTTGAAGATTCAATTGCTAGGCAGTAAGAAAGAGTTGAAATATTTCTTTGGAGAGATAAATTTCTTCCAAAAATTCATTACAGGATTTGCTAAGATTGTCAAGCCGCTCAATGCAATGTTGAAGCAAGACGCGAAATTGAGTGGACCCCAGAGGCAAAGCAAACCTTTGAATAAATTAAGAAAGCCATTACTGAAGCACCTGCACTAGTCTTGATTATTTGAAACCCTTCTATATTTAATCATTTGCTTTAGATCATTAGTGTGCCAACATTTTGACTCAAAAGGATGATGAAGGAAATGAGAACCCAATTGCTTTCATGAGTGCTCCCTTAAAGGATGATGAACTAAGATACCATAGCATGGAGAAGCAAGCATATTCTCTCGTTAGAGGAGTCAATAAGTTCAGAAAATACATCGTATGCAACAAGGTGTTTTCCATTGTACTAGACCCAATAGTAAAAAGATTATAGGGAGTTTAAAAGCTTTCCCTCATACTAAAAAGTAAAAAATATATGCTGCAAGGACCCATACTCTACAAAAGAAATCATGAAGGAGTATAACTTTGATGCCTTGGAAAAGAAGAAGTAGCGAGAGTGCTAAAATAATTCCATGATAAATTTGTCACTAGTCACGGATTGGGTCCCTCTACTGCTCATCAAATTTTTTGAGTAGAATACTACTAGCCAACTGTCTTCAAGGATGCTCACAACCATGTTCACACATGCCACATTTGCTAGACCACTGCAACCAGAGTGTTGTCCCGCTGCAACCAGTCTTGGAGGTAAGACCATTCGCACAATGGGGTATCAACTTCATTAGTCTGGTAAGCCCACCATCCTCTATTGGTCATAGGTACATTTTGACTGCCTTTTATTATTCTACTAGATGGAAAAAAGCTATTGTATGTAGGAAGTGTACCACAGAGGTAGTTATTAATTTTCTTGAAACTTTCAATTTAAATCATTTCGGTTGTCTATATGCATTAGTTTGCGATAATGGCCCTGCCTTTGCCTCTCTTAAATTCACTAGTTGGGCCTTTGATTATGGTATTTCCCTTAAATTTTCATCCAACTACTATCCCTAGGGCAATGAATTAGCTGAATCCATGAACAAGAACTTGATTATTGTCATCAAAAAATTGCTCGATAGGAATCCCAAAGACTAGAACACCCAACTTCATTTTTCCCTTTGGGTGGATCATACATGCCACAAGGCTACCTTGGGCGATTCCTCATTCCACCTCATCTATGGCATAGAACCTGTGTTCTTGATTCACCTAAAAATCCCCACCCTCCAATTCATCAATACCTTCTACAAAGATAGGGATTGACTAGAGGCCCGCTTGACGGAGTTACTTCACTTGGAAGAAGTGTGTGATCGGGCCATTGAAATTTTTTCCAAACATCAGGGAATGGTCAAAAGATGGATTGATCAGTGAGCCAAAGTAAATACCTTTAGAATTTCTGATCTAGTCCTATGTTGGGACAAGGCCCATGAGAAGAAAGGGGGGCATGACAAATTCAACAAGCTCTAGCTTGGCCCCATTCAAATTGCTAAAATCCTTGGTGATAATACTTTTTGCCTCAAGACATTAACTAGTGAAGATTTATCATTTCCTATCAATGGGAAACACCTCAAGCATTATTTCCAAGCTTGAGCTCTCTTGAGCTGTTCCTGTAAATATCTGTATATAGGTTAGTTTAGGTTGCTTTTGGTTTGCCTTTGTTTTGCTGCTTCGTGTTGCTTTTCTTTTTTCTCACTTCCTATCCACTTTTTTTTTGTTGAGAGGGCGTTCCTTGTTGCTGTTGTGGTGGCCATACTTAACTCAATGAACAGTTCACCTTGTTGCCTACTCTTAGTGTTATTTGGATAACTATTCACTCTCAACTCTTGGTCTCTGACTGCTGCTATGGGACGGTCTCCTTATTTGAACATTGACTTGACCTAGAACATGACCCTTAGTTGAATCTTATCACATTCCATCTCAGATCCTGAACAAGATAAACATTAATTGCTTTTGAGGAGCTGTGTAGTGGTTGTTATTACAACCTAATGAGAAAAAATCATAAGCCTGCTTCAGTGACCACTGTGATCCCAAGCAAATTGTATGATTCAATGCTTACACGATTGAGTGAAATAAATAGTATCAAAAGGTTATCAAAAGGAAGAAAAGAAAGAAATTTTAAAATCATGCAACCGTGTGGGTGTGTGAACAACTCTATCAGGGCTATGGATCACGATCGACAGTAGAACAATGTTCGTAGGGTCATAGCGACAACTCTATTGGGGCTATGGATGCCTGATTGGCAGTGGAGCAATGCCTAGATTGCTTTTGGAGTTAGACGATTCATAGCTTGTTTGGTTTGATTAACTACCATTTGTTACAATCTCCAAATAAAAGGAATGAATTCACTACTTACACACACTTTTGAGATACTTTCGTGACTTGAATCAGCCAAGAATATCTTTCTCCTTTGAGTCCCCTAGTTCACTTTTAGAAACCGACCCCTAGTCTGCGAAACCAGAGATTCAAGGTTTTGAATGGGAATTTAC
>VDFB02216713.1:0-29903 GCA_007258455.2 Sequoia sempervirens
ATTGGATGATTTTCACAACTTGTTTCCATTAGGTTTCACTAGGTGTTAGAAATAAAGCCCAAAATGTTGCATTTATGCAATTTTGGCCTAATGTGGTGGTTATATCCGACCAAGAGATGAAGTAACCATTTGATGAACCTTTATAAGGTGGATTTCAATTTAGAGTAGAGGTTAGAATCATTGGAGTTTGTAATAAGTTTGGAAAACAAGAAAACAGAGTCATTGAGTGTACATTTCCTGTTTGTTTTTCCTGTTTTTGAATTAGTAGATTAATGGATTGAATAATGCATTTTGTACAGTTTATAATGTAGTGTAAATCCTTTTCAGGCATAGCTTAGTTTAGTAGTTATCTTGTTGCATTAGTTCAAGCATTTCTTTTGTTAGGTTAGTTCTTTTCTTGTAAGTTTTTGTTCTGACTGTCAGACCAGCAAAGATGGAGCTCTAGATCATGTTTCCCCTGTACCTCATGTATGGGATTTTGGAAACAAAGGATAGACTCCATAATTTTACATAATATAGAGGTAAGAGTCCTTAGGAGTCAAGTATCAATGGCAAAGAGTTGTTCCTAGGTGAGCTTGACAGTGCCCGGTTAGGATAGTTAAAGAGTGCAGAGCAATAAGGTTACAGGGGTGCCAATCTCCTAGTGAACCATGGTGTGGAGAGGACATGGAATTCCTTGCAAAGGCTTGGTAACAAGAAGGAGGCTTAACATAGACTAGAAGGTGGAAGACAAACTGACTGATCACAAAGAGGTTAGAAACTAGCTTAAAACAAGCCTAATTTTGCTAGGTTAAGGGTTTGAGCAGCGTACAGACAAAGGAGGCTCCAAACCCCAAAAATATTCAAGGTGTGGGCTAGGGTACTATGAATTCCAAGAAAATATTTGGGGTCATTTGGAGAATTTGAGCACACTCTCCATTCTTCTCGGGTTAGGAGACCTAATTGGGGCTCTAGGCCTTGTAGCCTTTTTCTAACCCTAGGAGAGAGTTTGGTGGAAGTGATGGAGAATTGGAGTCTAGTGACTGAACAAGAACCCTAAATAGGTTGCTATGAAGCTTTTACAACATCTTTACACCTCTACAAGAACCTAACTGAATGTTGAAGGTATTTGGCCTCTAGGGAAGAGTAAGGGTCAAGGGTGAGAAAGTGGCAAGGCACCAAGATTGGATTGGTTAGGGAAATGGAGATCGTAGTAGGGTTGGCCAGGAGAACCAGGGGTGCCTAACAAGCATTAGGGCCTATAGGTTTAGAAGGTGGAGAGTGACACCAAAGGGTTTACCAAGGTGAGACCTAGAGCATGGGACAGTGAGTGTCTCATCCAACCCTACCACATCAGATTGGTATTAGAGCAAGTAAAAGATTTGGGAAGAATCTTGTATGTCTAAGGTTGAGTCTAGTGATTCTTCCATCATGGTGACAAATGCAGAGTCGGACAAGATGGTTGAAGAGAAGGAGGAAGACAATAAACTACTGAGGGAAAGAATAGCCCATCTTGAGCAAGAAGTGAGGAGTGCACAATTTGAAGGAAGGATCCCAAAGGAAGAAGAGGTTTCAAAGGAAGACAAGACCCCTGAACCTAACTTTTTTTGAAAGAAGAGCCTTTCTTGAAGGCATTGAAGGCTTTGAGTGGAAAAGCACTTGAAGGCGTACCACTATTTAGTGGAAAAATGGAAGCTAATCTAGTCATGGACTAGATAGAGGGAATGGAAAACCATTTTGAATGTGATCGAGTCACTGAGGCATAGAATTAAGGTTGCCAAGTCAAGACTAAGAGGTTCTACCTTGACATGGTGGAGTTCATTGAAGAGAGGGAAAAGGAAGGCAAGTAGCCTATCTCTCTCAGAGAAGAGATAGTTTAAATTAGAAGCTATACATGCAGGATGACTATGAGATTAGTTACACAAGAAAGCCAGAGCTCCAGGGGCAAAGAGACCAAGATGTAACAACCCTGTGAGGAGTTTCAAAAATTTACATAGAGGTCAATGCTTAATGAAGGATAGGGAATCTCAAAAGGAATTAGGTAGATACCTTAAGCTATTTGAAATGGAACATCTAAGAAGAATGGCTCTTTTAGAAAAGCCACGAAGATAAAGTACACCATGCACTAATTGTGGCCACATAAAAGATTGAGGGAAAGAATCAAGAGGGAAACAAGGAACATGATTCCTAAGGGTGAGAGGAGCAGTGAGGAGATCAAAGAGGACATAGAGGTGGCTACCAGAAGTGGGAGAATGACCGAGAGAGCCAGGAGGAGTCGACTCACAGGAGGCATGGGAAGAGCATCTTCTAGAGGAGGGATATAACAGAGGTAGAGGACCTCAAGAGGGAGGTTCAAATAGAGGAAAGAGGGAGGGAAGTAGAGTAGAAACAATTCATACTTTTGCAAACATGAAATGCTACCAAATTGCCTTAGTCAAAGTGAGGTCATCCTACTTGCCAGAGTGCTCGGAGAAAGCATCTTCATCAAGCAATGAGAAGAGAGTGGCTTATGCACAAGAGGACACCATGATTCCTAAGTCATCTGAGGTCAGTCACATTGAATCTGAGGTGGGAGAGAATCTGATGTTCAGTAGAGTTTTGATCAGACAACTGGTCAAGGAAGAACCAAAACAAAGGAGAGCTCTATTTAGAGTAAGGTGCAAGATACTTGGTAAAGTATGCAAGATCATAGTAGATTCAGGTTCAACAGACAATATTATCTCAGAAGAGGTAGTAATGAAACTGAAATAGGAGAAGGTACCCCACACTAACCCCTATAAGGTCACATGGCTAAGCGAAGAGGTAGAGTGTTCTAGTGAATGAGCAAATGGCAATTGGAGTTTTTCCATTGGAGTACAGGAGAAAGTTATTTTGTTATGTAATTACCCATGGATTCCTACCATCTACTATTGGGAGGAGAGACAATGGGAAATATGACAGAGGTGTCATATATGATGGGAAAGAGAACACCATCTCATTCAAGAAGGAGGGGAAGACTTTCCAGTTGCAGTCACTATCAAAAGAAGAAGAGGGATAGTGAAAGAACCCAAGTGTCATGTTGAGTAGTGGGAAGGAGTTCCTTGACAACCTACAACAAGGAGGTGAAGGATATGTGGTTATGTTACAACCTAAAGAAGAAGACAAGGCTGAAAAGACAATCATACCCGGAGCAGTCCTAAAGTTGTTGGATCAGTTCAAGGACATTGTAAGTGATGGTGCACCTACAACTCTACCACCAAAGAGAGCCATAAGTCATCAAATTGACTTCATACCTGGAGCCTCATTGCCTAACAAAGTAGCTTATAAACTTACACCAGATCAGAATCTAGAGGTAGCTAGATAAGTGCAAGAGTTGTTGGATCAAGGATTGATTCAAAAGAGCATCAGCCCATGTGCAGTACCAGTGGTCTTAGCAACCAAGAAGGGGGGTAAGTGGAGACTTTGCATTGACTCTAGAGCTATAAACAGAATTACATTCCCGGATATAGATTCCCTATCCAGGATTGAAGACTTAATGGATTGTCTTGGAGGAGATCACTACTTCACTAAGTTGGATCTCAAGAGTGGACACCATCAGATCATAATTAAGGATGGTGATGAGTGGAAGACAACATTTAAAACAAATGATGGGTTATATGAGTCGAGAGTTATGCCATTTGGCCTCTCTAATGCCCCTAGCACATTCATGAGGCTCATGAATGAAGTGCTTAAATACTTTACATGGATATTCGTGGTAGTGTATCTTGATGACATCCTCATATTTAGCAAGGCAACAAAAGAGCATTTAAAACATGTGGAGATGGTTCTTAGAAGGTTGCAAGAGGAGAAGTTGGAAATCAATCTAGAGAAGTGTGAGTTCTTTAAGCAAGAGCTTGTATATTTGGGTTTTGTAGTGTCCAAAGGATCATTGAAGATGGATCCAAGAAAGGTGGAAGCTATCCTCAACTGGCCTACACCAACCACAGGGACTGAGGTAAGAAGTTTCCATGGTTTGGCTCAATTTTATAGAAAATTCATAAGGAACTTTAGTGGTATCTGTGCACCGATCCTAGATACAGTCAAAGGTGGTCTGAAAACCAAGTTTAAGTGGACACAAGAAGCTGAGAAAGGGTTTGAGAAACTAAAACAAGAAGTGGCAACTCAACCTATACTTTTTTTACCTAGTTTTGACAAATTGTTCACTGTTGAGTGTGATGCAAGTGGAGTGGTAGTAGGAGTAGTGCTTAGTCAAGAGGGGAGAGACCAATGGCCTTCTTTGGTAGGGAGGCTCAATGGAAGCTAAGAAGAGTATTCAACCTATGACTTAGGGCACTTTATGCTTTGGATTGATCCTTAGGAAGTGGAGGCATTACCTTCTGCAAGGAGTTTGTATTTTTTTCATGACAATCAAGAACTTGGCTATCAACACTCAAGAGTTGGAAGTAATAGGCATTTAAGAAATGGATGGAATAAATCAGAAGCTTTACAGCCACCATCAAGCACAAGAAGGGACAGCTAAAACAAGTAGTAGATGCATTGAAGGAGGTTGTTAGCGATTGTAGGAGATACAAGTAGAAGAGCATAGGGATTGAGAAATGGTTCAAATTTCTATGGGGAAGAGATGAAGACTTTTCAGAAGCCTACAAGGTATGTTTTGATATTGAGAATCATTTTCATAGCCAATATTCTGAGTGTACTATGAAAAGTGGGTTATTGTTTAAAGGAAATCAGTTATGTGTTCCAAGAGGGTCAATGAGGGAAAATCTCATTCAGAAAAAGCATAATGGAAGTCTTAGTGGAAATTTTGGCATCAACAAGACTTTAGAACCAGTGCAAAGATTCTATTACTAGCCTAAATTGGCAAGAGATGTTAGAAAGTATGTGGAAAAATGTGTTGTGTGTATGAAAGCTAAGGGAGGAGCTAGTAATGCTGGTCTATATCAACACCTACCCATTCCTAATAGACCATGGGAGTGTGTGAGCATGGATTTGTGAAATGAGCCTTCCCTAAGACCAAAACTGGTTTTGACAGTGTTTATGTAGTAGTGGATAGATTTAGCAAGATGAGTCATTTTATCCCTTACAAAACTACTCATGATGCTAGTTACATAGCTCATCTTTTCTTCAAGGAGGTAGTAAGGATCCATGGACTACCTTTGAGCATTATTTTAGATAGGGATGTGAAGTTCATGAGTCACTTTTGGAAGACTCTATGGAGTAGATTGGGTACAAATCTGTCATTTGGATCAGCTTACCATCCTCAGACTGATGGTCAAATAGAGGTGGTTAACAGGGTGCTAGGTAATCTTCTAAGGTTCCTAACTAAGGAATATGGACAGACATGGGATATGGTTATCTCACAAGCTGAGTATGCTTACAATGATAGTGTGAACCGAACCACAGGGAAGAGTCCTTTTGAAGTTGTGTATGGGATGCACCCAAGAGGAATATGTGAGCTCAGAGATCTTGGAGCTATGGAACAAAGAAGTGGACATGCAGAGGATTTCAGTCAGGCCATGAAAGAGATTCAAGAAGAATTAAAGAGGATGAATTCTTGAGGCTACAAAGTTGAAGGAGGAATGCAGATTTATCAAGAAAGGATGTGCAATTGCGGTAGGGAGACATGTCATGGTCCACCTCAACAAATCCAAGGGTTTGAGGAAGGGTGCATCAACCCAGGATTCTTGGGATGAAGAGAGTGGTTCCATGCAAGGTATTGGCCAAGTATGGGAAGAATGCATACAAGGTGGAGTTACCTGCCGATCTAGGGATCTCTCCAGTGTTCAATGTAGCTGATTTGATCAAGTATAAGGGGACAGTCAATGATGTGGATCAGAACAATAAGGAGATCTTCAAGGACATTAGCAATGTATCCTTACCTAATCAAGACAAGCCTTAGGTAGAGAAGATCTTGGAGTCAAGAGTGAAGAAGACTACAAGGCTGGGTGTACATGGAGCACCTCGGTGGAAGAACAAGGCATGAATCGGAAGCCACATGGATCCAAAACTCGGTTCAAGTTTGGTATAAGACCTATCCTTGCTCTCTCCTTCTTTTCCTTGAGTGTTTGGGGTTGGGAGAATGAGTGCGGGATCACAGGTTACATTAGGTGGCACTAGGCAAATTTGGAAGCCTAGCATGAAATCTTGAGAATTTAATACTTTAAGGTCATGTTGACCATCTAGTTTTGTGTTAGATGTGTTATAATATGTTAGAAGGAAGGTTGTTCAGTAGTTCAAGGTAGATTGGATGAGTTTCACAACTTGTTTCCATTAGGTTTCACTAGGTGTTAGAAATAAAGCCCAAAATGTTGCATTTATGAAATTTTGGCCTAATGTGGTGGTTATATCTAACCAAGAGATGAAGTAGCCATTTTATGAACCTTTATAAGGTGGATTTCGAATTTGGAGTAGAGGTTAGAATCATTGGAGTTTGTAATCAGTTTGGAAAACAAGAAAATAGAGTCAATGAGTGTGCATTTCCTGTTTGTTTTTCCTATTTTGAATTAGTAGATTAATGGATTGAATAAGGAATTTTGTACAGTTTAGAATGTAGTTTAAATCCTTTTTAGGCATAGCTTAGTTCAGTAGTTATCTTGTTGCATCGGTTCAAGCATTTCTTTTGTTAGGTTAGTTCTTTTCTTGTAAGTTTTTGTTCTGAATGTCAAATTGGTAGAGATGGAGCTCTAGACCGTGTATCCCCTATACTTGGTATATGGGCTTTTGGAAATAGAGGCTAGACTCCATGATTGTACATAATGTAGAGGTAGGAGTCCTTAGGAGTCAAGAATCAATGGCAAAGAGTTGTTCCTAGGTGAGCTTGACAGTGCCCAGTTAGGACAGTTAAAGAATATAGAGCACTAAGGTTGCAGGAGTGCCAATCTCCTGGTGAACCACAGTGTGGAGAGGATGTGGAATGCCTTGCAGAGGCTTGGTAACAAGAAGGAGGCTTAACACAGATTGGGAGGTGGCAGACAAACTGACTAATCACAAAGAGGTCAGAAACCAGCTTAAAACAAGCCTAATTTTGCTAGGTTAAGGGTTTGAGCAGCGTACGGACAGTGGAGGCTCCAAAACCCAAAAATCTTCAAGGTTTGGGCTAGGGTACTATGAATTCCAAGAAAATATTTGGGGTCATTTGGATAATTTGAGCACACTCTCCATTCTTCTCAGGTTAGGAGACCTAATTGGGGCTCTAGGCCTTGTAGCCTTTTTCTAACCCTAGGAGAGGGTTTGGTGGAAGCGATGGAGATTTGGAGTCTAGTGACTGAACAAGAACCCTAAATAGGTTGCTATGAAGCTTTTACAACATCTTTACACCCCTACAAGAACCTAACTGAATGTTGAGGGTATTTGGCCTTTAGGGAAGAGTAAGGGTCAAGGGTGAGAAAGTGGCAAGGCACCAAGATTGGATTAGTTAGGAAATGGAGATGGTACTAAGTTGGCAGGAGGCAAGGGTGCTAACAAGCGCTCCGGGGCTGGTGGGTTTGGAGGTTGAAGTGACACCCAGAAGGAGTTTTAGGTGAGACCAGGCATGGGATAGTAGGTGTCTCATCCATCCACATACATCAATCATGCATGATATATCGATTCTAGTAATGATCAAATATAATATTTTTATCAATCATAGATCTATATTTTCTCTGAACAACGCCGGTGAATCATCAACTTTTCCCAATTTGCATCCAATCACCATAGGAGTACTTACCAATTTGGAACCATCCATCCAAAACTTCTTCAACATTTCTCTCACATACGTAGATTGTGAAATGAAAATTCCCTTCTCTATTTGATTAATCTATAGCCCAAGAAAGAAATTCATCTCCCCAAACATAGAAATTTAATATTCTTTCTGTATTTCTTCATAAAACATCTTGCACATATTTTCATTTCCTCCAGAGATAATGGCATCGACATACACTACTACAATCAAGATTCTGCCATTTTCTATCTTAAATTACAAATTATTATCTACCATACCTTTGTTAAAGAATTGTTAAATCAAATACTTATCTAACCTTACATACAATGCTCTAGGATCTTGCTTCAACCCCTATAAATATTTCTTCAATTTGTACACCATATCCGATTGATCTGTTAACTGAAATCCTTCTAATTGTTCCATATAAACTTCATCTTCTAGTTCACCATTCCAAAATGAAGTAGCCCATCCATCTGATAGACCTTCAAGTCTTGTAGTGCCCCTTCATTCTCACTTGGGATGTGTAGGTAGCCTATCTAAGGAATCTAAAGAAGAAGAATGGAACAAGGGCTTCTGATGATACATTGTGGTTGAATTTAACTAGGTATGTTTATATTGAGATGTAGTATTATGTTGTTATGCAATAGACTAGTAATTATTTCATGATGATATGGTGTGATCAGTTTAGTTTAACAATGTTACTTTATACTTGATGTTGTAGTTGTTATTATAGCTTTGGTGACATGACAATGTAGCACCACTCGTTTGCGAGTGCCCTGCTACACTATGATTCCTACTCATGATGTGATGCATTTTTTTATATATATGTTGTACACAACATTGTTTGTATGCAGGAATTGCAGGAATAAAGCCTCGATTCAACCTACTTTGGCAGGACAAGGCGAGCATTAAATCATGTCCCAATGGGTATGATGTTGAATCAAGGATGACAAGGAAGTTTCCCCGTCCAAGTCTGTCATTCCCATTGTTGTGTCTAGCAGCATCGATCGTCTTTGACCTCACCTTCATTTTGGTATTACTTTGTCTTCGTCATTTATTCTAACCTTGGTCTATGTGTCATTTTAGTTGATGACTTTGCTTGATATTTCTTTGATAGAAAATTAATGTTATTAAATTAATTATTAAATAGTTCGAAGAATATTGTTAAATTATTTATTACATCTAAATTCCTTAGGTTGAATAAATTAAATGTGGTTATTTAATTAAAGGAAAGTAAATAAATAAACTATGGAAATATTATTGTTTATAATTGTAAATATTCTTTTTATAAACTATGTCATTTTATCCCCTTACGCATTGCTCCCCACACTAAAGGGTTAGTGGGGGTTGCGTAGGAGTTTAGGACTGCACACAACAGTCCAAGTGACTATTGTGCACAATAGTCACAAGCACTGTTGTGTGCAATAGTCACAAGGATTGTTGTGCACAGCAATCAAGAGGACTATTGTGTGCAGTCAATAGAGACTGCTACTCCTTGTGTGGAGAACTGCCATCTTATGGCTTGGGTATTTTTTTTATAGTTATAATTTTTTCTTTATTTTTTATTTAGTGATTAATCAATATATATATATATATGCTCTGTGCTCACTGTAGTTTATTCCAGAATTTGAATAAGTTTTAAATAACTATATTTTCTACTCATAATTTATTAATAGTTATATATGTATGTATCTGTATATGTATATATATATATATATATATTTATATCTATATATATATATATAGTCTATGCTCAGTGTAGTTTATTCCAAAATTTGAATAAGTTTTAAATAACCGTATTTTCTACTCATAATTTATTAATAGTTATATATATATATACATATATATAAAGGTATGATGATTTTTTATTTTGTTCTATGTTGAATAATTGGCTATAAATTATTAATTTTAAAAGTCAAGTTTTATTTCAGAACTTCTATTTTAAAGAGAAAAGAATATATATATATAAATGTATATCATTGTATAAATGAAATGAATTAGTTACATTGTTAGTTTTCAAATTGAAAGAAACAAATTTACCATTTGGGAAATTGATTTCCTCAAAGATAATTGTATTTTTTTTTAGAAATAGAGTTATTATGGTTTTAGTCAATTTGTTGTTGATGTTTTAAAGGATTTATTGTTATAATTGCCTTTAAAGTTGGATTTACTTTTGTTATTCCCTTGTGCTATTTATTTTGGCTTTAAATTGGTCTATAGGCATGTGGGAACCCTTTATGTCATGGTACACCGTTAGTAGTTAATTTCGTTTTAGGGTATGTGTAGGATCATGATGGGCCAAAAAGTGGCAATATGATGGGTATGTGGTTGATGACTTTTTTTTACCCAAAATTGATGAAACGAAAATGTTTTTTAAAGGAGATTCTTAGCTTTCCACCAATATAAATTATGCTTTACTTTGAATTTAATAAGTGATTATTATTCATTTTCTATTCAAATTATGACTAAAGTCCTAATTGATAGAGTGATTGAAAAACTTCTATAGCTTTCAAACGGTATCACATTTTTTGAATCCAAAAAATGTGTCACATTCTATGCTTTGCATACTATAGGATTAAAAAAACAAAAATTGAATTTCATAAAGTTTTGACAAAGTTAAGGTGGTCAGAGATTAAAGGTTTTTATATTTTTTAAAAATTGTAATAAAAAATTTGTAATTAATTATTTACTCAGAAAATTTTATAAAATATACATCACATTGGGACATGAGTCCTCTACTTATATAAATAATACTTCGCTGGTTGCTCTTGCATTAGTACTCTTGATACTTTGATCTTGTGGATACTTCTGTGATATCTATGTGGTGGTTTATGTTGATCATATGTGGTTTCTTAGTTGATTTGCTACTTTCATTGGCGTTATGATATTGGCAATTGATGATATTATATGAATGATTTCGTTGTTATGTAATGATGTTCTTTAGAATTTATAGGCGATAGTGTAATTTCATGATAGTATGTTCACGATGACATGTTAGGAATTTTGTGGTGGAAGGACGGAGTAGTACCACTCACTTGCGAGTGCCCTATTACCCCGCTATTTCCTTTCACCATGTGTTTTCAGTGGAGATTATATGTTACTTGACGTTTATTTGTTGCAGGAATTGCAAGATTAAAGTCTCGACTCCACCTGCTTCGGCAGGACAGGGCGAGCATAAATTAAACCCAACGGGTACGATGTGGTTAAAAAGAGTTGCTAAGGAAGAATTTCCCAACCCAAGTCCGTCATTTCGTATGAGGTTGTCGAGTCATGTGTTGATCTGAGTTTTGTCTTGTTCTTGAGTTAAATGATATATTTAATTTATTTATGTTGGTGATAGTTAAGTGGTATTTTGGAATAAAGGTGGGTGGGTTGGGGTTTGGGATATAATTAGAAATTTTAAATTTTGAAATAATTAAAACAAAAATTAATGATTTAAAATTAAATAAATAAATAATTAAAGTTGAAGCAGTAGTATTTAAATAAATAAATCATTTCATCCCCATAAATAATAAATTAGTAAATTAGTAACAATAGGGGATTATTAGGAGAAAGAATTAGTTATTTGTTTTGGAAATCCTTTTACGGGAGGAAAAAAGGTAGAGTTTTCTTTGAAGTGGTTTCAAAAAAAAAAGGGAAGCTGCAGGGAAGGCCAGTGTGGGAAGGTGGAGAAAAGCGTCTGTGGGAAGTTCTTCTCCAATCGAAGGACGCCAGGTTCCCTTCAAGCTCTATTTTTAAATTGTTTATACTCTTGATTTATTTTATAAGGTTTGGCTATACTGTTGATAAATGTAATCTCTAGATGAGTTGAATTTCTAAAATTAAAAATTTCCTGTCTGTTGAAATATGGCAAATTTTCCATAAAACTTAGGAAAAATATTGTCCCGATTTATGCAAACAAGTTATTGAAAATCTGTGAATGCCAAAAGATTTGTCATTTTCCAAACCATAATCTTGAATTTTATTTGTCCAAACATTTATTTGATCAATACTGGGGATCGGGGTAAAATGGGGTTTTACCTTTTAATTCGGTAAATAAGCCTTATAGGTTAATTCTCTCAAAATTTTCTAGAAAACAGTTTTACATTTGTGCGGAATGGGTAATTGGGTATATTTTACCCTGTGTATGTTTCGCAGGATTGCACTGTCGTGTATTTTAATGGTTATTTTATTGTATGAAACCCATTCATATTGAATAAATATTTATATTTATTTAAATCAATATTGGACTGTTGTATTTGATTCATTCTTTCCTATTTAGTAAACAATAATGTGTTGTGGAGTAAATCATGAAATTTTCCATTGTTGAAATTTTGGTATGTTGATTTCTAGAATATTGTGGTAGACGCCAGCATAGAATACTCTATATTTGATATATATATATTCTATTCTCCGTCCTTCATAGTGAGTGCATACAGGAGTTCGTAGTATGTGGGTATACTGAAATTCACATACTATATTATATTATTGGCACACTGTAATAGTTATTTTAAGTACTGTTTGGTTTTGGTTTTCCATGTCCCTATACTCTACCTCATCGTAGATCCCCGTGTGCCTATGAATGGTGTGGTCGACAGTGACCTTAACCACCCCGACCCCCGCATCTTCTGTGGCTGAGCATATAGATCTCCCTTACCTCGTAGTTGTTTGGCGCGTCGCGAACAGTAACTCCTAATCGTCCATTCGCTGTAAAATTTTGCTGCATACTGTATTCTTTTTTTAGCTCTACCGTATGTATATTATTCACTGTGTCGTGCCTCTGTGGAAAGTATTCGAGTTTAATCTTTCCATTCATTTTTTTTATTATTATTCATGGTTACTATGCATAATCATTAAGTTGCTGAAAGTTACCTTTCTCTTTTCTGCGCCCCATATGTCATTGGTTCAATGTTGTAATATGCATCAATTTGATAGGTAGTATTTGTATTTATCAGATATCGTGGGGTTGTCAGTTCAGTATAAGGAAATTCGAATGCCAAGATTATTGTATTCGGTGTTAGGTAAACATAATGATATATATATGAGAAATAGTTATAATGTTATAGTATTGATGTCGGCCCATATATGTATATATAGTATTATATTTATTTAATTATAATGCAATATGTTTAGCTGGATTATTTGTAAATTTTATCATAAGAGTTATAGAATTTATTTATATATGTTGTTTCTTTATATATATATATAGTTGGGGTTAATTTTATATCTATATTATTATTAAAAATAATACAAATTTATATCCACAAATATGTGTAGATTTATATAAATATCCTGTAATTCAATTGTGTGGTAGTTTAGTATTGATGGTATGGTAGGAGGTTGGTTTACCATTGTTGATTTGAGTCGTTGAGGTGGTATTCATTCTTTGTTGAGGAAAACAAATACTTGGTGAAATATATAGTTAAATTAGATATTTTTGTGTATTCGGATACATTTTGGATGAATTGTTCATGTTTTAAAGGCGTGTATCTTGTTGTATTATTGTTAGTGTTTCTTATGAGTTACTATCATTTTGAAGTGATGGGAACTTTCTTATATTGGAAACCTAGGAGTTTAACGTCTTATTTAGGAACTGGTGATTCGAGAGGTGGGATAATGTGGCACTCTTGTTTTGTTTTTAAATTTGGTTTTGTGATGCTATTAGTCGGTTATATGTTTTGGATTATACCGGTCTATGAATGAGTTTCTACTGGTGGATTGGTGAGATAGTTTATGCCTCACCTTTGATTGAAATTTGATTAGGTTCTTTATGTGATACTATCCTTGATGTCATTGTTTTGTGGTTGAGTGCTTAGGAGTGGCTCTAAGTGGGTGAATTAAACTATACTGAGAAAGAGCCAGGATAGCCCATGTTATTAGAATTTAATAAGTGATAATTTAAATAATTAACTATGAGAATGGGTATTTAACACACTAAAAGATAATTGTTGCCTCATTAAGCCTTTTGGTGCTACCACAGAGACTAAAGGGATTGAGAAGGTAGGTGGTTGGCATGTTCATTGCCTTGTCTTAAGTGAGAGTACTTGGATCTGCATGAGCAACCTATGGGGCGGTTCCTTGAGATGAGTAGCTGGATAACCATAGATGGAGGCGGTTCCTAGTGCTTGGTTGCCTGGATAATCCGTCAGTAGATGGAGGCGGTACCTTGCAATAGGTAGCCTGGAGAATCCATGTTAAGCCATGCGATGACACTTCCCTCTAACATTCATATTTGTGTTGTCCTTTGGAAATCCTCTGGAATTGGTCACTTGCCTTGTATTGATGATTTTAGTTGTTGTTATTTGAATTTGAGTGCTTTTATGTGTTGTGTAATTTCATTTAGTTGGTTGTGAGTCTTTGCCTTGTTGGCTTGGTCGGGAATCCTTCCTTAGCAACTCCTAGCACGGGGGTGGTCGGGTGGATCGTGTTCCGCACCCCATTGGGATTCTTTCTTTTATGCAGGTTCATCTTACGGTGCTGAGTTGCAATTTCAGTGGATTCTTGTTCGTGTCTTCCAGATTTATGTATTTTCTTTTATTAATGTATCATTCCCACCTAGTTGGGAAAGTCCTGTATATTATTGCACATGGTGCTATTGTAATGTAATCTTATGATGTTGTATTGTACCTTTACAATGATGCATAACTTGGATATCATTCGATCATATGGCTTTATTGTTGTATTGATGTAATAATATTTATAAATGTATGTGTGTATGGTTTATGTAATGGTTAGTTAAATGCTCTCATTGTTAATAGTTAGTTCTTATGTAACGACCTCGTGTTCCTCAAAGGATTAAGTTATGCAATTTGATTAATAATTATGTTATGTTATTTACTACTCTCTTCTATGTTCAAATAAAAACAAAAAAAATTGGTTGCATTTTACTTAATTCCTTTGGGGTTGCGTGGCGGGGCGTTACAACTTGGTATCAGAGCCAAGGTTGCTAACACTGGGTTCTCTGGGTAGTAGGTGTCCGTTAGGCAACCTTTGTGTTAACTTTGATCTTACATACTATAACTTTGTGCAGGATCATGCCTCGAGCTAGAGGTCGTGGTCGTGGCCATGGAAGAGGCCGGGGTGGTGGTCGAACAGGCAGTCATCATAGTCCAACCCCACTGAGTCTCCATGGTTCGAGACATGAGGAAAATTCAAATCCTCAAAGTAATCCACCAGTTGGTGACCAGAATCAGGGATAGCCTGGTTTGGATGGTCAGTTGCAACGTCTTCTAGGAGAACTCCTTGATCGTTTGGGGCCTAGGCCTCAGGAAGAGTCACGAATCGAAAGAGAGAGAGAAAGGTCTCCAAGGCACAGGGATGCTCCAGCAGATCAGGACGCAGTAATTGCAGGGCATATGAGGGATTTGTTGAGAGCTCACCCTCCTACCTTCGACGGCTCAGGAGGAGGCTTGGAAGCAGAAACCTGGTTGATAGATTTGGATCGTTGCTTCGCAATGCACCCATTCGGTAGCAATACCAAGGCTCGGTGTGCAGTGATTCATTTGCGGGGTTTCGCCTCTACTTGGTGGAGGTTAGAAGAATAGAAGTTGCACCTGGATATTAGTGTGGTTACATGGGAATTATTCTTGGATAGGTTCAGGGCTCGGTTTCTCTCTGATCATTGGAGGCAACGTAGAGCTGATGAGTTCCATGATCTTAAGCAGATGTCTATGTCCGTTGAGTAGTATGAGCGGCGGTTCTACGAACTCAAGCAATATGCTGGGATTAATCACGATGAGGGGTTGCTTGTTCAGCATTTTGTTCGGGGTCTAAATGCACGTATCAGTGGTGGAGTAAGAGTCTTCGAGCTGAAGACCATGGAAATGGCAGTGGAGAAGGCTCGGTTGGTAGAGGAAAACTTGGCTATGGCTCTTGGAGGTCATGTTGGAGTTCAGATCGGCAGTGCTCCGGCACCAGGTACAGGTTCTAGAGGTGGGCAGTCTCAGTGTGCAGGGTCTTCTAGGAACTTTCAGACGCCATCTAAGGGTGGTTCACACCAGCAGCAGTCTCAACCTAAGCAGAATAAATCGCAGTCTCAGCAGAGGGACAGGTTTCAGGGCAAGAAGTTTCGTAGTTGGCAACGAGATAAACCTGATCGTTCTGTACAGCCTGCACAAAGTGCACAGTCAGCACCATCCAGAGGTAGCTTTCAGCAGTCAAATGCACCTTCTAGGGTTAGAGGTTTTGGTAGAGGAACAGGTTGCTTCTCGTGTGGGCAGCAAGGGCATATTGCCAGACAGTGTCCATAGAAGACCACTGCAGAATTTAGTCAGAGGCCAGCTGTTTCTGAGCCTACAGTAGGTGATGCGGGGAGAGCTCATCGGGTTTTTGCGGCAGTAGATAATCGACAAGCTGAGCATCAGGGTACTGTGATCGAAACATCAGGTGTGTTGAAGGGTACTAAAGTCTCCATACTTTTTGATTCTGGTGCTTCTGATTCATTTATATCTCCTTCCGTGGTGGAGCGATGTGGTTTGGTGGCATCTAGGCAAGGCATAACTTGGCAGGTTGAATTAGCCTCAGGGTCGAAAGTTCGTGTAGAAGAGTTTGTTCAGGGTTGTAAGTTAGATTTGGGAGCTTTTTTAACTAAGGTGGACCTTCGGATCTTACCCCTGGGCTCATATGATATAGTCTTGGGAATTGATTGGTTGTGTTCACATCGTGCTTTGTTGGATTGTCGCCGTAAGGTAGTGCGGTGTACCGATGATTCTGGAAAGGAGGTGGAGATCGTGGGAACTCAGAGGCCTATTTCTTTGCGGATGATCTCTGCCATGCAGTTAAAAAGGTTGTTCCGTCAGGGTTGTCAGCTCTTTGCGGTAGCAGTGCATGATCTCGAGACTGATGTTAGTCGAGAGAAATCTTTGGATGATTATCCTCTTCTTAAGGGGTTCGCTGATGTGTTTCCGAGTGAGATTCCTGGAATGCCGCCCAAGCGGGATGTAGATTTTCGGATAGACCTAGTACTTGGAGCTGAGCCTATCTCTCAGGCTCCGTACCGAATGACCACGCAAGAACTTCAGGGACTCCGTCTTCAGTTGGAGGAGTTGATAGCAAAAGGGTTTATCCGTCCAAGTGTCTCTCCATGGGGAGCACCCGTGATTTTCGTGAAGAAGAAGGATGGTTCTCTCCGCCTATGCATTGATTATAGGCAGTTGAATAAAGTAACAGTGAAGAATCGTTATCCCTTACCCAGAATAGATGATCTCTTCGATCAGATAAGAGGGGCAAAGATATTTTCCAAGATTGATCTGAAGTCCGGATATCACCAGTTGAGGATTGCAGAGCAGGATATTCATAAAACCGCATTTCGCACTCGATACGGACATTACGAGTTCACAGTGATGTCGTTTGGGTTGACAAATGCGCCTTCAGTATTCATGAGTCTGATGAATGGGGTGTTCAGGACCTTTTTGGATAGATTTGTTCTTGTGTTCCTCGATGATATTTTGATCTATTCTAGGTCTATAGGACAATTTCTACAAAACTTAGTTGATATCTGTACGTCATCTCCGGTGAAAAGTCTCGTAGACCACCGCAAAAGATTCAGGCTATTGTGGATTGGCCCGTACCAACTAATGTTTCAGAAGTTCACAGTTTCATGGGGCTTGCAGGTTATTACCGGCGGTTTGTTCAGGGCTTTTCTAGGATTGTGCATCCTATTACTTCTCTCCAGAGGAAAGGGAATAAATTTTTGTGGACGGAAAAATGTCAGCAGGCTTTTCAGACTCTTAAGGAGAAACTGACTAGTGCACCTATTTTGGCAGTACCAGATCCTGCAGGAGAGTTTGTGGTGTGTACTGATGCCTCCTTGGAAGGCCTAGGGGCCGTCTTGATGCAGGAAGGGCGTGTGATTGCATACGAATCCCGGAAACTTAAGGATCATGAATTGAACTATCCTACACATGATCTTGAGTTGGCCGCAGTGGTTCATGCTCTGGTTAGATGGAGACATTTTCTCTTAGGGCATCAATTCAAGTTGCATACGGATCATCGCAGTTTACAATACATATTTACGCAGCCGAATCTGAATGCCAGACAGAGGAGATGGATGGAATTTTTATGTGAGTATGATTTCGAAGTGAAATATATTCAGGGTAAGGAGAATGTGGTAGCTGATGCTTTGAGCAGGCGTAGGCATGAGATTTCTGCTATGACTCTTGGGATTGATTTGAGGAGTCAAATTCTCAATGCTCTCTCTTTGGACAGTTGGTATTCGGAGGTGAAGTCTGAGATCGAGTCAGGACGGTCTCTCGAAGGAAAATTTGCTAGGTACTCTTTGGATTCTGATGGTGTTTTGTGTTATTCAGGACGTATGTATGTACCTCCTATAGAGGGTCTTCGTACCCTAATTTTGACTGAAGCCCATAGGGCACCCTATTCGGCAAATCCGGGAGTTAAGAAAATGTATGCGGATCTGCGTTCATTATATTTTTGGTCAGGAATGAAGCGGGATATCGCTGATTTCGTAGCTAGATGTCTGGAGTGCCAGAGGGTTAAGGCAGAACATCATCACCCGGCAGGATTACTTCAGCCTAATCTTGTTCCCGAGTGGAAATGGGATATCATTTCTATGGATTTTATCGTTGGTTTGCCCATGTCCTCTAGGCGTCATGATGCAATCATAGTCACTGTGGACAGGTTAACCAAAGTAGCTCATTTCTCCCCGATCAGATCATCTTATACTGCATCTTTAGTAGCAAGGATTTTTATGGAGGACATAGTTCGATTACATGGTATACCACGGAGGATCATATCTGACAGAGATCCAGTGTTTACATCGGCACTATGGACTTCCTTGCAACGATCTCTAGGGACTCAGTTGAATTTTAGCTCTACCTATCATCCTAAGACTGATGGTCAGACTGAGAGAGTTAATCAGGTGCTAGAGGATATGCTCCGCATGTACGTCATGGATCAGCAATCTTGTTGGGAGGAGTATTTGCATTTAGTTGAGTTTTCCTATAATAATGGTTATCATAGCTCCATTGGCATGGCGCCTTTTCAGGCTTTGTATGGTCGTCCTTGCCGTACCCCTTTGAGCTGGGATCGGTTAGAGGACAGGGTTCTTCTTGGACCTGACATGCTTCGAGATATGGAGCAGCAGGTGGCTCGAATTAGAGAGCATCTTATTGCAGCTCAGGATAGGCAGAAAAAGTATGCAGATGCTCGTCGTGTTGATCGACAGTTTGCTGTTGGGGATCGTGTGTTCCTCCGGGTGCGTCCACGAAAGATTCCTATCCATTACGGAAAGGGTTCTAAGTTGGCACCCCGTTTTGTTGGGCCCTTAGAGGTGTTAGAGAGAATCGGACCTGTTGCTTACCGCCTAGCTTTGCCACCCTGCCTGTCGCAGATTCACAATGTTTTCCATGTTTATGTTTTGAGGCCTTATTTTCCTGATGTTACTCATGTGCTGGATTGGAATGCTTTGCAGGTCGAGGACGGGCAACTAGCTCTAGAGCCCGTGGCCATGCTTCAGCGTCGGAGTCTCACCCTCAGGGGCAGAGATATTGAGCAGGTGTGGGTCCAATGGGATCCGAATGATGAGGCTTCGGCGACTTGGGAGGATGCATCTCTCATCAGAGAGGCTTACCCTTATTTGTTCTTTGGCTTCCAGGAGTAAGCCATGTTCTAGGGGGGGAGGATGTAATACTCCCATGTTTGCTGCTACATTAGATACTCTTGATACTTTTGATCTTGTGGATGCTCTGTGATACTCTGTGTGGTGGTTTTATATTTGATCATATGTGGTTTCTTAGTTGATTTGCTTACTGCTCGTGGCGTTATGTGTGGCAATTGATGATATATTATATATGAATGATTTGATTTGTTATGTAATGATGTTCTTTAAATTTATATGCGATAGTGTAATTTCATGATATTATGTTTACAATGACATGTTCAGTATTTTGTGGTGGAGGGACGGAGTAGTACCACTCGCTTGCGAGTGCCCTATTACCCCGCTATTTCCTTTCACCATGTGTTTTCCGTGGAGATTATATGTTATTTGACGTTTATCTGTTTGCAGGAATTGCAGGATTAAAGTCTCGACTCCACCTGCTTCGGCAGGACAGGGCGAGCACAAATTAAACCCAACGGGTACGATGTGGTTAAAAAGGAGTTGCTAAGGAGGAATTCCCGACCCAAGTCCGTCATTTCGTATGAGGTTGTTGAGTCATATGTTGATCCGATTTTGTCTTGATATTTCGATTGTTTTGAGTTAGATGATTTAATTAATTTATTATGTTGGTGATAGTTAATTTAATTATTTTGGAATTAAAAGAGATTGAATTTAAGTTATTTTATAAATTATGGGTTAAGAAGTATTGAGGTTTAATTATATGTTAATTAAAAAGTTAATTATTAATAGAAGTTTGTTTTAATTGAAATTTTGGAATTTTGTGGAAGTAATTTAAAAACAAAAGAAATTATTGGTTTAAAATTAAATGAATAAATAATTAAAGTTGAGCAGTGGTAATTTGAAATAAATAAGTAAACAAATACATAAATAATGATTAATTAAAATTGGTAACTTGTGGGAGTTATTCGGAGAAGAAAATTAGTTATTTGTTTTGGAAATCCTTTTTACGGGAGGAGAAAAGAGGTAGAGGGGGATTTTTTTCTTTTGGGGGGAAAATTGGTTTTCAAAAAAAAAAGGGAAGCTGCAGGGAAGGCCATTGTGGGAAGGTGGAGAAAAGTGTCTGTGGGAAATTCCTCTCCAACCGAAGGACGCCAGGTTCCCTTCAAGCTCTGTTTTTAAATTGTTTATACTCTTGATTTATTTTATAAGGTTTGGCTGTACTGTTGATAAATGTAATCTCTGGATGAGTTGAATTTTTGAAATTAAAAATTTTCTGTCTATTGAGATATGGCGAATTTTCCATAAAACTTAGGAAAAATATTGTCCCGATTTATGCAAACAAGTTATTGAAAATCTGTGAATGCCAAAAGATTTGTCGTTTTCCAAACCAGAATCTTGAATTTTATTTTTCCAAACATTTATTTGATCAATACCGGGGATCGGGGTAAAATGGGGTTTTACCTTTTAATTCGGTAGATATAGCCTTATAGGTTAATTCTTTCAAAATTTTCTAGAAAACAGTTTTACATTTGTGCGGAATGGGTAATTGGGTATATTTTACCCTGTGTATGTTTCGCGGGATTGCACTGCCGTGTATTTTATTGGTTATTTTATTGTATGAAACCCATTCATATTGAATAAATATTTATATTTATTTAAATCAATATTGGACTATTGTATTTGATTCGTTCTTTCCTATTTAGTAAACAATAATGTGTTGTGGAGTAAATTGTGAAATTTTCCGTTGTTGAAATTTTGGTATGTTAATTTCTGGAATGTTGTGCTAGACACCAGCATAGAATACTCTATATTTGATATATATATATTTATTCTATTCTCTGTCCTTCATAGTGAGTGCATACAGGAGTTCGTAGCATGTGGGTATACTAAAATTCGCATAGTATATTAAATTATTGGCACACTGTAATAGTTATTTTAAGTACTGTTTGGTTTTGGTTTTCCACATCCCTATACTCTACCTCATCGTAGATCTCCATGTGCCTATGAATGGTGTGGTCGGCGGTGACCTTAACCACCCCAACCCCCGCATCTTCTGCGGCTGAGCATATAGATCTCCCTTACCTCACGGTTGTTTGGTGCATCGCGAACAGTAACTCCTAATCATCCATTCGCTGTAAAATTTTGTTGCATACTGTATTCTTTTTTTAGCTCTGTCGTATGTATATTATTCGTTGTGTCGTGCCTCTATGGAAAGTATTCCAGTTTAATCTTTCCATTCATTTTATTTTTATTATTCATGGTTGTTGTGCGTAATCATTAAGTTTTTGAAAGTTACCTTTCTCTTTTCTGCACCCCGTATGTCATTGGTTCAATGTTGTAATATGCATCAATTCGATAGGTAGTATTTGTATTTATCAGATATCGTGGGGTTGTCAGTTCAATATAAGGAAATTCAAATGCCAAGATTATTGTATTCGGTGTTAGGTAAACATACTAATATATATATGAGAAATAGTTATAATGTCATAGTATTGATGTCGGCCCATATATGTATATATAGTATTATATTTATTTAATTATAATGCAATATGTTTAGATAGATTATTTGTAAATTTTATCATAGGAGTTATAGAATTTCTTTATATATGTTGTTTCTTTATATACATATATATATAGTTGGGGTTAATTTTATATCTATATTATTATTAAAAATAATACAAATTTATATACACAAATATGTGTAGATTTATATAAATATCCTGTAATTCAATTGTGTGGTAGTTTAGTATTGATGGTATGGTAGGAGGTTGGTTTACCATTAATTGATTTAGTCGTTGAAGGTGGTATTCATTCTTGTTAAGGGAAAACAAATATAACAATGAAATATAGAGTTAAATTAGATATTTTTGTGTATCAGATTACATTTTGGATGTGAATTGTTTGATGTTTTAAGACGTGTTTCTTGTTGTATTATTGTTAGTGTTTCTTATGAGTTATATCGTTTTGAGAGTGATGGGAACTTTCTTATATTGGGAAACCTAGGAGTTTAACATCTTGTTAGGAACCTGAGTGATTCCAGAGGTGGGATAATGTGGCACTCTTGTTTTGTTTTAAATTTGGTTTTGTGATGCTATTAGATCGGTTATATATTTGGATTATACCAGTCGATGAATGAGTTTCCTAGTGGATTGGTGAGATGGTTATGCCTCACCTTTGATTGACATTTGATTCAGTTCTTTATGTGATACTATCCTCGATGTCATTGTTTTGTGGTTGAGTGCTTAGAGGGAGTGGCTCTAAGTGGGTGGTCAGCGCACAAAGGGGCACCATGATAGCCCTCGTTAGAGTGAATTTAATAAGTGATAATTTAAATAATTAACTAGGGAATGGGTAGTAACACACTAAAAAGATAATTGTTGCCTCATCCGCCTTTTAGTGCTACCACAGACTAAAGGGGATTGAGAAGGCCGTGGTTGGAATGTTCGTTGTCTTGTCTTCGCGAAGGGTAACAAATCTGCATGAGCAACCCTATGGGGCGGTTCCTTGAGATAGGTAGCCTGGATAACCATAGATGGAGGCAGTTCCTAGTGCTTGGTTGCCTAGATAATCTGTCAGTAGATGGAGGTGGTACCTTGCAATAGGTAGCCTGGAGAATCCATGTTAAGCCATGCGATGACACTTCCCTCTAACATTCATATTTGTGTTGTCCTTTGGAAATCCTCTAGAATTGGTCACTTGCCTTGTATTGATGATTTTAGTTGTTGTTATTTGAATTTGAGTGCTTTTATGTGTTGTATAATTTCATTTAGTTGGTTGTGAGTCTATGTCTTGTTGGCTTGGTTGGGAATCCTTCCTTTGCAACTCCTAGCATGGGGGTGGTCGGGTGGTTCGTGTTTCGCACCCCATTGGGATTCTTTCTTTTATGCAGGTTCATCTTATGGTGCTAAGTTGCAGTTTCAGTGGATTCTTGTTCGTGGCTTCCAGATTTATGTATTTTCTTTTATTAATGTATCATTCCCACCTAGTTGGGAAAGTCTTATATATTATTGTACATGGTGCTATTGTAATGTAATCTTATGATGTTGTATTGTACCTTTACAATGATGCATATCTTGGATATCATTCGATCATATGGCTTTATTGTTCTATTGATGTAATAATATTTATAAATGTATGTGTGTATGGTTTATGTAATGGTTAGTTAAATGCTCTCATTGTTAAGAGTTAGTTCTTATGTAACGACCTCGTGTTCCTCAAAGGATTAAGTTATGCAATTTGATTAATAATTATGTTATGTTATTTACTACTCTCTTCTATGTTTAAAAAATAAATAAAAAATTTTTGTTGCATTTTACATAATTCCTTTGGGGTTACGTGGCGGGGCGTTACAATATCTAAAATGTTATAAAAAAATATTATCATTTTCTTGTGGTTAGGGTGGTCAGACAGACACCTACTTATTTTTTCCCTGAAATTTAAGTACTACTGCATTGAAATTTAAAATTTTCACCAAATAGATTTCTTTTTTTTTAAAAACAAACTTAGTAGTTTAGAAACTAAATTCAATTTTCTACAAATTATATTCTTACATAATTTTGAAATAATATAGATAACTTACTCAAATTTTTACGTCAAGTTGCCTAACTCTAATTTTTCTAATTTTTTTGCCACTTAAGGGCTGTTTTTTTTCATGATGATCCTGCACATACCCTTTAGACTTCTAGAGGAAAGAGGTAGTCTTCTCAATAATGTGTCTATCATTTGGTTTGGTTTTGGTAAGTTTGATTATAATTGTGGTTTTGGTTCTTATGCATGGGTTGTACCTATTTTAATGAGTTTCTATGAATGTTATTGTTGGTGGGATGGTTAATGCCTCGCATGTACAAGAGTTGAGATTTAATTCGCTTGGTGATTTATTTATGTTATGTCTTGTATGGTTCATTGTTGTTCTATTTTCAAATCTATTGATGTTGTGTTTGTCTATGTATTCCCATGTTAGTCTTGTCATTATCTATTTGGACATCCTTGGTCGAGGGCTCTTCCTTGTCATCTCGTAGCACAGGGGGTGGGTTTTTCTAAAACCCACGTGGTTGGGTGGAACACGCTACACACCCTGTTGGGTGCTCCACCAGCGTTTGTATAGTGTAGTGCCTTCCAGATGGAGAATGAGCCAGAGATTTTCTTGTAGCCATATGTTTATTATGTATTTTAGTTATACTCTTGTATTGTTGTATTAATCCCACATGTGTTGGGAGGTTAATGATGTAACTCGTATATTTGTTCTATGTATTATACTGGAAGTAGATGTAAGGTATAAATGTAGCCTTGTAATTATGTGATAAAAGATAGTGATTATCATCTTATAAGCCTGATGTATATATATGTGTATGGTTAGTAAATAGAGTTGATCTTGTTCATAATGGTCTCTCTTGTGTATGCTTCAATGTTATAGTTTGATGGATGAATGGATTTAACTAATTTGTTTTGATATTTCATTTATCTTTTCATTATGGGTTAATTTCGTAATGTTACCTCATGTACCCCAGAGGACTTAGGTGATTGAACTCGTATCATGTAATGTAATAATACTTTATATGTTCACCTTATAATTAAAAAAAAAATTGTGCCATAGTTGTTGTCCTTTTGTTGTCCTTTGGATGTTTGATCAAATAAATGTTTTACCTTAGGAGAAAATGTGATGTTGTATGCTCATTTAATAAAATCTTGAATTAATGCAAAATTGATGTGTTGGTGTGTGATTGAATGACGATTCTTCCTATTGAATCTAGTATGTAGATATATGGTAATGTTTTGCGTTAAAAGAAAACATAGTTTGGAATGTATATGATGTGTGTCTATGTTAAGTGCACTCTCCCTTGTGAATGAAAATTTTATAACTTGGCTACAATGTTGTTTCATGAGGTGAAAATTAAATTTTCCTTGTGAGTGTATTCTTATGAATGATGGAAGTAAATACAAATTCTATAATTGAAAGGAATTGATGTTTATCTCTGGTAAAGTGTATGATGTAGTAAGTGGTGCTAAAATAATGTTTGTGAACCAAGAGGATTATGAATCTTTGGGATTAGTGTTGTCAATATGTGATGAAAATAGGTTATGTTTGTCTAGGAGAAAGAGAGTGAGAATTGTTTAGGCTTATGGTATTAATTCTAGCTTTAATAGAGTTGATAAAAGGGAACTATGAACTTGAGGAAGAGGATAATGCTGATATTTATGGAATTGTAAAAGAGATCAAAGAATTTAATATTTTGGAAGAAAATTATGGAGGATGTTGGGAGTACTTGTATTTGATATGTGGCATCAATCGTCTATGTGCATATGAGAATAGGGAAAATTTGTTTTCTAGGATAGTAGGTATGAATGTACTCCTTGTATTTTGGAAACCAGTATCTGTGCAATGTTTTTGTGTTGTGTTAAACCCGTGCTTGCTTTGTGTTCCATGTGATGGTGTTAATATGTACCCATCCATGGGGAAACTGTTGTTTCCTTGGTGTGGAAAGAACCATACCATTCATCTGTTGTATGTGTGTTACCGATTGGGGGCCAACCCACGTGTGGTTGATAGTTTTGTCTCAAGAGTAGCTAAAAGATAGTATTTTTTTTTATGCTTTTCATTTTTTTCTCTAAGTCTCCCAATTTGTAGAGGGATAGTAGATGCATGTCACTCCAATGGGTGGGGTGTATGGCATATGAATAATGGCGGCGCACAACGACCTTATCTTGACCGATCCCTACAGAGCATACCCACTACTTTCCCTCATGATGGGTCAAGCTACTTGATCCATATGTGTTAGCCTAAACCCCACAGTTTTGAGTACAACGTTAGTTTGTTAGTGCATGCCTAGCTGTCCGTAGGGACATTGAGTTGGCATTGGCGATTCAACCTCATTTGAATGAGAGGTGAAACTCGGATAACCCCATATTGATATACTCTTAGATACATATATATATATATATATATATCGTATTTGCACATGTTCTGACATGATGCAATGGATGTGATGCCACAACCCACTGATGTTCTGACACAGTGTTGGTGATGATGTCATGTTGTTGATGGTAGTGAGCTCGACTTCAGGACACGATGCCACAGGCATAGACACATGAAGGTGCACTATTAGAATGTGTTATGATAGCCTACTTGTGTAAGGAGCCTAATGGGGCCTCACACACTTGTAGTGGTTTACTCATGTTTTCTTTCAATAGTGTTTGGGTCAGTTAGCATATGGGTAGGTCCTAGCCATGTATACCTTTGGTGAGGACAAGTACATGCGTGTGTCTTCCCCATGAGGTATTGCTATGTGGGGTGTGTCTAGTGTGTGCCTACTTTCGCGGAGCCACAAAAAACACTTCCATGCAGCATATGACTAGTATGTGCCTTCTCTGGCTGGTGTATGACCATGTCACACTAAGATGTGATGTGGGATGGAGGAAAAGGTGTACACCCCATGCGGGTAGCCAAGGAGTGCATGGGTCACTTGGTTGGTCCATGTCATGTGATGATGCAAGGCAGGGTGTAGCCGAGGAGCACATTCTAGGTCATGTGGATGGTGTGCTCACTCTGCACCACATGAGAGCTAATGCTATAGCCTGATGATGTTCCCTCCTTCCTCAATTGGTGGCTAGTATCTATTCACGAAGTGTTGTACAGTGCAATTTCAAATATTGTTAACTTTCTTTATAAATATTAAAGATTTTCTAGTGATTATGAAGGCTAACACCTTATTTATATTTGATTGTGATAATTTAGCCACACATTGTGGTCTTATTTGCTCGTAGCCCTCGAGGTTACATTTGATTTAGTGTTGACAATTGTGTGCATTTCTTGCTTTATTGCTGAAATTGAAATCTTTATTTAAAATTTATTTATGACTTTGGTGGCTAAACTAGTTTATCCTTATTTTTTTCAATGTCGGCCATTTTTCGTGTTGTGATTCCTCTCCAAGGATGTATGAGGTGGACTTGGTTAGTGTATATGAGGAAGTAGACACAAGAAACCTAGAGGATGGGGGTAAGTGAGGCTGTTACACAGCTAGAACCCACTACCCACCTATGTGTGATGACCATCTCTTGGAGACTAACCACCTTATACAACAAGAAATGGGTCATTGTGGTTTTCTTTGGATGGTCTCATCATATGTGTGTGGCCTAACACCATCAAACCACTAAGTGTGAGGTATGGATTATGTGAGATGGATATTGGCTCTTGGCTCATGGTTTCTATTTCATGGATTAGTATGTTGCTTTCCAGCGTCCAGATTGACCCTTGAGTAGCCTTGTGTTGTGCATTTCCTGGTGATGTGACTATGTATGTATGTGTTAGAAGAATATTTCTTATATTTTGTGCTTATTGATGTAAAAGAGGGATACCCATGCTGTCTTAAATGTGAGTGTATTGTGATTCTATGGTATAAAATAGAGAGGATACTATTAAAAAACATAAATTGTGACTTGAGATATGTTATTGAAACATGATATGGTGTGTATTTTTGAATCTCAAATAGTAATTTGATGTGTTTTCCTTGTATGAGATTTTGAAGATGTTTGTTTGGTGAATGGAAAATTGAGTTAATTGGAGTACTTGTTATATTATTAGTGTTAAAACCAAGTAATTTACTATAAGAGATGTAAGGATTTATAAATAAAAGTGGTTAGGAAGATATTATTTTAAAATGTGTAGCCGAATAGTTATTCTAATGGTAATGATTCAAAAAGAGGATGTACATCAATTATAGATTAGAGAAATTTTGGGACTAATGTGTTTATGTTTCCATTTTGAGCCTTGTGACTTCTAGGAGTAAGTCAAGTCTTAGGGGGGAGGATGTAGTGCCCCTGCATTCTCACTTGGGATGTGTAGGTAGCCTGGCTAAGGAATCTAAAGAAGAATAATGGAACAAGGGCTTCTGATGATACATTGTGGTTGAATTTAACTAGGTATGCTTATATCGAGATGTAGTATTATGTTGTTATGCAATAGAATAGTAATTATTTCATGATGATATGGTGTGATTAGTTTAGTTTAACAATGTTACTTTATACTTGATGTTGTAGTTGTTATTATAGCTTTGGTGAGGGGACAATGTAGCACCACTCATTCGCGAGTGCCCTACTATGTTGTGATTCCTTCTCACAATGTGATGCATTTGTTTATATATATGTTGTACACAACCTTGTTTGTATGTAGGAATTGTAGGAATAAAGTCTCTATTCCACCTACTTTGGTAGGATAGGGCGAACATTAAATCATCCCAATGGGTATGATGTTGAAACAAGGATGACAAGTTTCCCCATCCAAGTCTGTCATTCCCATTGTTGTGTCTGCCAGTGTCGATCATCTTTGACCTCATCTTTGTTTCGGTATTACTTTGTGTTGGTCATTTATTCTAATCTTGGTCTATGTGTTGTTTTAGTTGATGACTTTTCTTGATGTTTCTTTGATAGAAAATTAATGTTATTAAATTAATTATTAAATAGTTGGAAGAATATTGTTAAATTATATTACATCTAAATTGCTTAGGATGGATAAATTAAATGTGGTTACTTAATTAAAGGTAAGTACATAAATAAACTATGGAAATATTAATGTTTATAATTGTAAATAGTATTTTTATAATAAATAATAATATAATTAAATGATTTAATTGCTAAGTATTAATTTAGTGTTTTAATTGTTAAAAAGTAAGTTTAAAATAAATAGTCGAATATAAGGAGTTTCATTAATAAATTAAGAGATAATTATGAGTTTATAATTGCCATTTTAGAAAATGGGAAAAATCTAAATTAGTAATTTGATGTAATTAGTAAGTTGAGGATACACAATAGAATAAAAAATTTAAATAATTAATAATGTGTCAACTATGAGTTTTGAAATTAATAAAATAGAAAATTAAGGATTTTATTCAGAATAGAAAAAAATTAAGAAAAGAATAAAAATAACGAATGCATGTCCAGTTTACTTTCAGAAACTAAAGAGGAAATGAAAATTTACTATTTTGTTTATTTTTTGGTTTTTTACTATTTTGTTTGATTTTTGGTTTTTGAAAACTAGAAGAGTTCTTTATTTTAAGAAAGAATAAGAAGTTGGGGAAAAGCGCATAAATTGGGTAGAAGCTTTGAAAAAAAAAAAAAAAAAGAACACCATGGGTAAAATGTTGAGCTCTTTTTACTTTCCTCTCTAAAAACCCATTTTATACAGGAATTAGATTGACAGAAAATTCTTGGAAATGTTGTGAGGAAAGAAGAAGAGATTCATGACGGACTATGTTGGAAGAGCAAGAAGAAGATTTTTCGTCAATTCCGTTTGAAGCGTAGGACTTCAGGTTCTTGATCATTTCCTATTTTTGTACATTATTCAAAGCTTGTTGGTTTGAATTAGTAATTTGTTTATATACTCTCCTCGTAAAGTTTTGATTTGGAGATTTAAAATTAGATTTGTTCTCTTCAACTCATTTTGTTTTGTGCTAGAAATTGTATTTGGCTAAACACACCTATTTGAATTTTATATATTGAACCGTTATATATATATATATATAAATTATGCCTTAATAATTTATGTCTGTATTTCATTGTTGGGTATGGAACCCAACCTAATTTTATTTTGGGTAAGGCATTTTATCCCTCTATGCATTGCTCCCCACACTAAAGGGTTAGCGGGGGTTGCGTAGCAGTTTAGGACTGCACACAGTAGTCCAAGTGACTGTTGTGCAA
>VDFB02216714.1:0-18656 GCA_007258455.2 Sequoia sempervirens
GGTCAATAGAAGAGCACTGCTATGTTGTCTCTATATTTTACGGGCATACAATGGTTTGAACTTTGGTTCCTTTTATTCTATGGCATGTTTGTTATAATACAGTTGTTATTAACTAATAACTTATCATGTTGTCCTTATTGCCACCCATCCCAAGCCCTGTGGTGCAGGTCATCGGTGTTATATCTTTGGCTCAAGACATCCTACACCAATTTAGGCTTGTGGCATCTGAGCAAGTCTTGGTAATGTCTCTCAATGTTTACTCACAACAGTAAAAGGAAGGAGTACAACTTGGTTCCATATCAATGATCCAGACTATCTGCATGAGTGTTGTCATAGGGGTGAGATGGTTGACTCTTAGAAGATGACTCCCAATGCCTCCATGAATGTTCAACAACTCATCAAGGACACTCTAGAGGAGCAACATGATGTTCTTCTTGGCATCTTTTGTGAACTCATGATGCAATTGGGTCCCCTTATACATATTGTTTGCAACAAATTCTAGTGTGTTGTTTAACATTAAGGCCCTTTCCAGGTACAAGGCTATCTCATTATCTCATTATCTCAGTTTTATATTTTAGTGTGCTGCTTAGGTTAGTATATTTTGTGTACCCTGTATGCATCATAATGCATGTTCAAATGGTCATAAAATGGGTTGTGGTCCTTTGCACGACTGCATTAAGCAACTTATGGTCCATAAGAATCCATTTCATAACATATGAAAGGGAGCTATATGCTATGCATTATTTTAGTTATTTATTTGATAAATGCTATATTGAAAAAAATTGTTACATCCATGTATGTGTTGGTTTTGGCAGGCTTTAACAAGGCTCACCAAACTTTATGAGGATAAAGCTGAAGCATATGGCAATTTTGATGTAAAAGTGTCTCTTCAAAGTATGTTTCTGTATCTCTTACAGTTCGTTTTGAACATGAGTTCAAGATGATAATGCACATTAATCACATTCTTGAGTTCCATATTGTTTTATATCTCTATTCCCTCTTATTCCTTTCTTTTTTTTATTTAATTATTTTGGTTTTGCATAGAACATGATTTCATTAATTTAAAGAGAATAATAAAAAGAAGCCATTGTTGTCTCTAGAAATTGCATTAGAACATGGTCACAAAGATGTCTCTCCTCTCACTCCAACAATTATTGCAATTGAGGTATGCATTCTTAGACATTAATAGAATGTTCTATCATGTAGGAAAATCAAAATGTAAAGCACAAAATTTATGCCTGTAATTTATATTTTCAAGTGCTGCAGATGTGACAGGTTGCCAATGGAATTAGGAAGGTTATTTAAACCTCTACAGTCTTCTATGTTCAAGTGTTGCAGCTGTGACAGGTTGCCAATAGAATCAGGGGTTTATTTAAACTTTTACACATTTATATGTTCAAGTGCTACAGCTTTAAGTACATGTTTCCCTAAAATTGTTTTTCCTAAATTAGCAACTTGATACAAATATAATTAACTGTAACAGAAATTGCATAAATACAAGTTTATGAGGTCTCAGTTTTAATGAATAGTCATTGAAAAACGTAGGAAGTCTAAAGCATTGCAAACAACAATAGTCATTAGATGTTGTGGGTATTTCAATCAATGGATATTAAATAATGGTTCCCTAAGAAATTCCAATTGCATAAAAAGCTTAGCAATGTATTTGAATCAATCCATCAAATCTTGGGATTGGAATAAGGAGTCCTTCACATTGGATGTGGATTCACCATTAGGTCAGCAATAAATTTGGTGTTCCTGGTCTTTTGGTTTCATTCCTCTGTTCTTTTGTTTAATATACAATCTAATCTTTGTGGGCAATGAGCAGTTATATCTAAGTCTCCGTGGGATGAATGGGCTCAGAGTGAGGCAGATGCCCAGACTTTGTTTACATCGACACCTCCTTCATCTGAAGTAGTAGAGCTCACAAACACTTGGGATATCTACATATTGCAAATCTCATTATCAAATATTATCCTAACTGTGAATTGGCATTTTGTGGATTTGATATAGCTCCATAGCTTGATTCCATTACTCTGCTACTCAGCTTGCTTAAGGTGCTTAGCTCATAGTTGAATTCCTGAAGCAATATCAAGGTTTCAAAGAATTCACCTACAGCTGAGTAGCTAATGCATTATACATGTCATAGTATACAATTCCTCAAGTGAAATTTTCAAGAAAAGGGCAATGAGAACATGACATAGACTACATATGGGATTCTAGATGACTTGGTTGTCGCATCAAGACAAAATGTAGTAGCTTTTCCATGGCAGTTTCTTAACTATAAAGGTTTTCCAATGAAGATGACAGATAAAAATGTGATAATGGCAGCCATTGGCATTCTAGGTGACTTGGTTGGCACCAGGACCAAATGTAGAAGCTTTGCTATGGAAATATGGCTTCTCAAAAGGTTTTGCCAATACGTGCTTGTCATCTAGGGATCAACTGATCAAGAAAGCACCCAAATGGGTTGAGAATCATAGAGAAGCAGGGAAGGGATAAGGTACGTTCTTGAAAGCAAAGAATTCAATGTTGAGAGAAACTGTATCTGGTGAGAGAAAATCAGAAGCTGACTACGGATTGACTATCTGATTTAACACAATTGTATACCCTATTCACACCTGTATTTAGGGCCAAAGGTTGATGTAATAAGGGGCTGACTAAGAGTTGACAGAGCCAACTATTGTAGAACATCAGCACAAAAAGCAATGTGTAGAGCAGAGTAGTGTGGGCAGAACAGCAGCACACAAAAAAATAAAAAATCAGGGCTGACTACCTGTTAAAATTAATAAACCTTGAATAGAATTCTGAAGTATGGGCAGAGAAGAAGAAACATAGTGACAACCTATATAAGACCATGCATGGAAAGATAAGGGGAGAAGGCAGATGGGCACTAAGTTTTTATTTTTATTGTTTTGAGATGTAAGGGAAAGTGGGTCCCTGTCCCTTTATATAGATAACAAAGATTAAAAACCTTACATCACAAGAGCTTGCCAAAACCAAGTCCCAACAATTTTCTTGTAACCTAACTACAAAAAATATCCCTTTGCCATAAAGAAATTTCCAAAACAACACTAGAAAGCCTAACCCTTCTAAGGCCTGAGTTGGCCTAATGATCAAGAATTTGTGCTCTTGAAGGAGAGGTCATAAGTTCAAATCCTGCAGGGGGTAGGGTATGGACACGTCATATTCAGGCACAGTTAGGCCATATGATATAGGCCACCTATAGACTCAAACTAGGTTGCCTGGAATCATGGACTATAAAGGACCTCTCCTTTCCTTTCCTACCATGAGAGTGAAGCTTTATTTTACCATGATCTTTGTCCTTTGAAGATTTTTTTTTGAACCATGGTCCAAATTTTTAAACTTAACCACTCTAGGACTTCAGAAGAACCAATGCTCACCAGAGACCCTCCAAAAGAAGAAGACTCCCTAACTTTAGAGGTTTTAGGGGAGGCAATTTTCTCGGCCATAGAAATGGAGACCCAAAAGGCTCCGAAGAGAGCAATCGACCAGGCATAGGATAAGAAGGAATAGAAGAATTTTTAGACTGAAGAGAGGCATTGCAAGCTAAAGAAGAGCATTTTTTTGGAGCAAAAAGATCCTCTAAATTTTAAAGACAAAGATGCTGCCTTAGCAGCAGGGGAGCAGTTTAGTTGGAGAGCAAGGAACCCCAAAAGATGATGGCAGCTTTACAGAGTCTGAAGCCAAAGTATCTGACCAAGATCAAAATATCATACTACTGGTTCAAATGCACCCTTTCCACTATGTAACCCGCCTTGAAGAATTACTCTTCTTTGTTGAAACAAAGGCTTTTGAACAAACATGTGCTAAGTGACTAGTAGTAAAACAAATTGTGCATCTAAATGCCATGTCTTCGTAATCCAACCATTGTTTCCATAATTTCTCACTTTGAACTCAATTACAACTGGTAAAAAATTGGAAACATTGAATTCTACCAAAATCTGCACAAAGGTAAATTGTGGGTGGAAATGAGAAGAATCTGGAACCACCAATGATCTCCCCAATGTGTTACTAATAGATAGGCTAGATGAACCCCAAAACTAAAATGGAAGCTATGGTAAACAAATCCAAACTAGAGTCATTGAAATAGTCTATGTATGTGGACTAAAATGACGATAACAATGATTCACACAACGGGTGACTTTATCCCAAGCTCATGGACCACCCCAGAGCACAACGTCCTTATCCTTGATAGATTCACAGATCACAAGGAAGATGCCTTTTGCACAGGGAAGGACAAACATATCTTCTAAAAATGCTTTATAATTTTTGGCAGTCCACTCATTCAGATTAATCAAACGGCCAAAAACTATGAAACTTGTAGATCAAAGTATGATCTTTAAGCCTCGTTTGGTACCTAAGATGTTTGTCCCAGATTCCACAATCTTGAATTGTCCTAATCAAGATTTAATATTATAATGAGTATTTTCCCCTATAATGGAGAATCTAAAAAGGACTGATAAGAAGAAAATAATTTCCCTCCTTTGGCATTTGCAAAAGCCTACAAAGAACCCTAGGTTGAAAATTGAATGCAACCAATTGCTGAAGTAGAGACTTTCAAAACTCTTGAATAAAACCTAATTAGAGGGTCGGAGACCCAGGTATTTTTTGAAGGATCACAATTTGTCTTTTGGTGAGGAAGACATCATGATGATAGAGGATAACACTTATGGGCTAGGAAAATCGGAAGTGTTGGAAGTCTTGTTAGATTATTACGAATTTTTTATTTTTGCAATGCAATTTCTCTGTTAAAATTTGACAAGTAGCCCAAAACCTTGCACTTTATAGGTTTAAATTGTCTATTTTTTGCTTGTCAATTTCTGTCAAAGTCTGAAAATGGCTTGTAAACCCCAGGTCAAGTAAAACCCTAAAAGTTGCCAATAGCCAAAATCTTGTTTTTCCTAAAGCATAAAAGTTAACTAGTCATATTTTAAATGTGTACACAAAATACTCACTATTGTTGAGGATGGATTGCACCCCGGGAACATGTCCCCTGCAAAAATAGACCTGTATATGTGGTAGGTTATAGAAGTGTGGGCATTAATGCACCTTAAAGTGTTTTCAAAAGTGTGAACAACATTAGTGTGATGATTGTTGAAAATTTGATGAAAGTTCAAGCAACAATAGAAAGAGAAGAAGCAATATTACAAATTAAACTAAAAATACAAGAACTAGAAGAAGAAATCGAGGGATTCAAAATGCAAGAGTCAAAAATTGATTTGCAAGTGCACAACAGAATAATTATAGATCATGGACCGAATAGAAAGATTTATTCAACCACGCAATGGAATTTGTCTGATAGTAACAAAGATTGAAAAGGTATCAAACTTACATATGGAAACCAAGTTTCTTGAAGCTCAAGGAGATCTTGTCCATCCAAATGGATCCAAGCAACTTTTTTTTCATGGAACGAATGATAATGCTATAGAGAGTATAATAGAGAAAGGATTCAAATTACCACCAAAAGAAAATGATAATATATTTGGGCAAGGCTACTATTTTTCAACTGACTCAACAAAAAGTGCACAACAGATGTGCACTAAGGGGAGCAACAAGCTTCTACTCTATGAAGTAAACCTTGGTAATACATAGATGGTGTAAGAACCATGTAAGGACATGCACCTGGAGAAAACTAGGAAAAAAAGTATAAGATTCTCTATTTTCAAAAAGAGAAGGCAATACCAGTGAAGGGACTTTGAATGATGAGTTCATTATCTATGATGGGAGGCAAGCAATAGTTAGTTATATAGTCCACTACAGAATAGTAGTCCATGATTCAGGATCACTCAATCCTAAAACAAAGCAGCTTCAACAACAAACCCTTGTCCACATTCTCTATGAGTTGTCAACAAGCTTCACAAGATCTAATGATTCATAATGTCACTTCCAGTTTGCAGGGTCTCGACTTTTCAGGATGTCCAAGCGGAGTGAACACAAAGTGGTAAAGGTGGAGCTCATCCTAAACACAACATTAACTAAAATTCTATGAGAATGCTAAGCAAAATATCACTGAAACAAAAGTTGTTGGAGGAGATGCTTGTAATCCATGTCACTAAAACGAATGCAATTGAGAGTCGAGATAACTATTTGTCAAGTGATCTGATCCAATTTTTCCAAGAAGTCTGAAACTCTGTAGTCATTTGGGTTCATCAAGTTGAAGATATATGTGATAGTTTAAACATCTAAGGATTAAAGATATTTCATCAGAAGATTTCTATTCATTATTTTTTACATTATTCTACTCCAAGTTCCATGAACTGCAAGTTTACAAAAAGAGAATACACTCTTCTTTCAAAGACAAGCAAAACTGTGTTGGACAATATGCAGCTCCACGAGAATAAAAAAAGATTTGCAGTGCCAAAAAAATATATCAACTAATGCAACATAAATTTCATGCAACTCAACACTTCACTGCTGCAAACCAACGAACGGATCTTTCTCAAAAAACTATTTACGATATTTTTCACTACTGACACTTTTCCTAGATAATCCCTCCATCCTCTGGCACACAAACAAGTATTTATCAACAATCCATGTAGGTCTGTAAACTAGTGAGAAATGGAGAAAAGAACATTATTTGTAGCTTTAAATTTTCACTATAGCATTAGTATAATCTGTGATACAGTGAATAGATATTTCCAGGTAAAAAAATTTGTGGAAACTATTGAATGATAATTATAGCATGGAAGGCCTTCAAACGGATGTCATATATTCAGATGTAAGAAACAAGGACCTGAATTATAATTAAAATATATACCAAATTATTTGTTCAAAGATTAAAAATTTAAAAACCAAAAACCAGTTCCTAGAAGAAAAATTACTCATGAGAATTGTGTGTCTCTAAAAGAAATCCTACAAATAGGCTTTTAGCAATGCTATACATGGATCCTTGTTTCTGATGAGTTTCAATAAAAATAAATCACAAGTTTCAGACAATTACTTGGTCGGGACTTGTGTGTGAGTTGTGTCAACTCATTGCATTTTATCAGGCCAAGTCTACCAAGTTTTCAATGAGGTTAGGAGAATATTAATATATTATATATCAAATCTTGAACCTTATAACAAAAGAAAAATTTCACTTGACTTAACATGAGAATCTGGCTCTTTCCATTCAGAAGCAGCCTCATAGTGCCTGCACAAAATATGTTAAAATGGTTGGAAGAAGCCACAGTGTTGTGCAAGATGCATGTAAACCTTGTCAAAATTTTCATAATTTAAAATTACATATGTTATATGACTCTCAAATCAATATTTTACACCATTCCATAGAGTCTTGGAATGAGGGAACCAAGGGCCTGGATTTGGGGATGACAAGGGGATGACAACAGTTGGGGTTTGGGAGTGAAGCTCTTGTAGGGGTCGAGGGGCAGCATCCCTCATGGAAGTCAAGGGGCAGAGCCACATGGAACTTCATCACGCACACCATCTTTCATATTTAATCACTATATTTTTAACTTTTCTCTAGCACCAAACTCTCACTATTTTTTACCAAATTTTCATTCTTTAAACTTAAAGAACTAACAATGAAGCTAAAGAATCAGACTAGACTGACCAGACTAAATGATGAGGATTACACATTTGAAGATAAGAATATCATCATTATCAAATCTTTTCAAATATTTGAACTTCCAAACCTTCCTTTCAAGGTATTTTGTCACCTGGCTACAAAATACCTCACCTACTAGTTGAAATCAAAGGACAAACAAAATGCAAAAATGAAAAATTCACATGGGTTTTAGTCATTTTTTCTACAGATGAGTCCACACCCAAAACATGTAAGTCAAGGGTCAAGTTTCTGATGAGTTTCAATAAAAAGAAATCACAAGTTTCAGACAATTACTTGGCCAGGACTTGTGTGTGAGTTGTGTCAACTCATTGCATTTTATCAGGCCAAGTCTGCCAAGTTTTCAAAGAGGTTAGGAGAATATTAATATATTATATATCAAATCTTGAACCTTACAATAACAAAAGAAAATTTTCACTTGACTTAACATGAGAATCTGGCTCTTTCCATTCAGAAGCAGCCTCACAGTACCTGCACAAAATATGTTAAAATAGTACAAGCATTATAACAGTCATAGCAGTGAGTCAAAGTATAGTGGTCAAGCACTGTTATAACATCCTATCATGACAGTTGAAGCAATGATCCAGAGGAGCTATCAAGAAAAGATCATTGTCAAAGTAAAGCAATGATGGTATACATATTCATATTGCATTCATATTCATATTCATATTCATATTGCATCCTCATTTATATATGAAAACATATTCATATTGCATACAACATTTATATATGAAAACATATTCATATTGCATTCATATATGAAAACATATTCATATTGCATCCTCATTTTTATATGAAAACAAATTCATATTGCATTCATATAGCAACTTTTTTTGACATTAATGCTTTGAAACAGGTATTAGTCTGAAGGTCCATGTCCTTAAAACATAAAATAGTCTTAAAACAACATAAAAGTCTTAAATAAAAGGTCATAAAATGGGGCTCATCAATAATCATCTGCATTGCCAGCAAGATCAGAATCCTGATCACTCGTGTCTGCATCTACTTGATTTTCTTCCTCATCCTCATTTGTGACATGCAATACATTCTCTCTTCCAATTTCTTCATTGGTAATCAAAATCTCTTCTTCAAACAGTCCCTCATTGTCTTCATCCACTTCTTCAAATGTTTCTTGTAAATTAACATATTTCCCATCAAGCATTACATCAAAAACTTCCATGAATTTTCATCTCGAACGAGACTCTGTTTGAATGATTGCACTTCTTTCTTGATGTGATAGCTTGAAGTGACATCCATTGCCTTCTAATAATTCACTTGCAACAGTCTCTTCTTCATCATCGTCCCATACACGCCGATTGAAATTTTTAAAATCCTTCATATATTATGTGCAAAATCCCATGCTCTCTTGCATTGAATATCCCTCAGACATGCTACCTTCTAGTTTTTCCCTAGTATGAACAAAAAATTTCAAAACCTTCATATATCATTCTATGGGATACATCCATCTGTTCTTACTGGGCCACAGTGCTCTAGTTCATATTGTAGATGTATCAAAAGATGCATAGAAATGTTAAAGATTGTTGGTGGAAATTCTCATTCCAAGAGACAAAGGACTTCAACAACCTCCTCCCTCAAACTATCAAATTTCGAAGGATCTAATACATGTAAGCTCATTCTCTTCAATATTAGGCCCAACCTTATAATTTCCAATCTTGGCCCCTTTGCCAAACTCAATATATTTACCACAATAGGTAAAATATTCTCTATTATAACATGATAGTCATGGGTCTTGAGGCCTCTTAAGCTATTAATGTCAGTTTGGCTTCTGATGCTACTACTTACATATCCAGTGGGGAAGCGAGTTTGAGACATCAACTGTAAGAATTGTGCACAATGTTCCTTTGTCTAGACATAAGGAGCACTAGGTTTTTTATATTTTTCATTATCATATTTTTCAACCCAAAGATTTCGGCGAATCTTTATTTCTCGGAAGTCTTCATGTGATGAAATAGTATCAAAAGCACCAAAAAGATTTTCTATAATAGCATAAGCTATATTTTTCTCAGTATGCATAAAGTCAACAATATGCCTAATGGCTATATCCTTAAAGTATGGAAACTTATACAATATGCACAACCGTTTTACACCCTTTCATTACATGGATCATATCTATTTCCAACAATCCCATCATTTTCAATAAATGACTCTTTTTTCCATTCTCAACAATGCTTAATCACACATTGTGCTTAATGGCACTTCGATTCTCTTCTTGGCCGATTGAAGCGTGTTTTATGCGATGATATGGATGATCCATTTTAAGGTAAGCATAGTATCCACAATAAATACACTTAGAAAACTTCTTGAGTGCCTCACAAAATCCTTAAAAGTTGCAAACAAGACATCCATGGTATCCATGAATAGAGACCAAACAATGTGCATATGCGGAGATCATGAATGCGTAAACAATAGGGGAAGCTCTTAAAGCAAATTTGATTGAATGACCATCCCTTAAAGATTGAATTGCTTCAATTCCTTTCCTAATTCCATTAAGCTGTCCTTATGTGGCTCTAGAATAAGCATCTATTGTATCGAAGTCCACACTTTTCTTTCTAGTATAATCAATGATAACATTAAGAAAAATGGTTTGGTTGCTAACCATGGAGGCAAGTTATAATTTATTGAGAAACAGCCAGGATGACCATTTAGTACTTTGATTTGAGAATGGGTTCACCCCATCTAGAGCCAAACCCAACCTTATATTACGAGGATCTTGAGAAAAATTAGGCCATCTGTTATCAAATTCCATCCACGTCTTAGAATCAAGCACATGTCGTTGTTTTCCATCAATGCTCTTATTTTTGGCATGCCACTGCATAAGTTCAGCAATGTCTCTGCACCTATACATTCAGAGTAATCGTGGGATTATCGGAAAGTGGAAAAGAACCTTTCTAGGAACCACAACTGATTTCAACCCTTGTCTATACCTCACTTCATGACATTCTGTACATTCACTCTCATTTGCAATATTTTTGTGAAATAATACACAACCATTCACACATGTGTGGATGTTTTCATACCCCAAGCCGAGCTTACTGATTTTATTTTTACATTAACTTCATTTTGTTGGCAATGTGGAGTCAACTAGTAACAATGAACTTAATAATGTAATGGGTCCTACCTCTCATTTGTCGACTATGCACCACTTGCAAGTTAAGAATATGAAGGATTGTTGTCAAATGACTTAACTTACAATTAGCGTATACAGTCTTTAAAGCATCCTCCATTGACTTGGCTCAATCATTGTTTAGACCTTCATTCAACATTCCATCAACTTCAAACCCTTTGTCAAACATTTCTGCCTCTTCATCTATGTTTGGTGCCACTTCATCTATGTTTTTTGCCTCTTCATCTCTCATAGTCTACAATTCTATCATATCTTCATAATAATTGTAAGCCCAAGGGCTTATACCACTATGCCCATATCTTATCTTATGTCGATAAATCATATTTCTTTTTTTCACCTTTCCACCAAGACAATTTGTACATGGACATGGATATTTGTCAATGTCCCTCTCATCAACTACTGTCTCATCATATGCATGATATTGATCTCTCATTAGCTACTCTCTCATCATATGCATGATATTGATCCATAGTCAACATTTTACGTTGATCCATTTTTAATATTGTGTATTCCAATATTAATTTAGTTTCTGATTTAAAGCAAAAAACATAAATTTGAAAAAAAAGATGCCAAAACATTGTTGAAAGTAGTCACTTTTAGTAGAGACCATAACAAAAAGAAGAGGATATAATGAGTCATTGTTCTAAGATATATCTTACATTCATTTGAAGTTTACCTACTGAGAATGGAATATGAATGTGTTTCCTATTAGCTTACTTTCAGAAATGAGGGTTTTGAATTACCTCTAAATTCAACTGCGGAGGGGGCTTCCACTTACGACTTCAAAATTTTTGCAGCAAACTCTAAATTCCTTGCCCATGCTTTTAAAAGTCTCCAAATCCCCAAAAGCATACAGCCCACATGCAAGTTAGCGCAATGCCTGTCCCACAGAGGCAGCAAACATCCACATCCAGCGACAACCAGTCAATTTGGGGTTTCATGTTGATGTGTTAGGAGTTAGGAGGATTCAAAACACATCTCACAAAACCTTCAACTTGCCTTCCTTTGACACACTTAATTCAACTATATTTCTCTCAATATCAACAAAGATCAAATTCTTTCACTATTTCCCTTAAATACACATCATGGCTCTTGGTTCAAACACTCAAGACTCCAAAATAGAGAACAAGGCCATATTCCTCTTGTAGTTACTTCATGACACCATGCAGTGATAATTCAAATGGGATTTCATTCATACCTTCTCTGTCACAAATAGCTAACAATGGAAACATGAATGGAGAGCCTTATATGAATGAATGGAAACAATGGCTCGTTTTGGTATACTACCCCGATATGCCATAAATGATCTTCAGATGAGATGGTTTGAGCTACCAAACTGCTACATATTTCATAATGGTAATGTTGAGAAACAAGCTTCATATTTTAGTCTTTCCTTGTGTCGATAACTCATAGTTCATGTTGTCTTTGGCTTCCTTCCAGATGCATCTTTTCTTGCATTGTTTAATATTATATTTTATATACTTACATTTTCTCCCTTAGAACAAAAATTGGATAAGTTCCTATTGATATTTGCATGGTGATTTGTTCACAATTGAGGAGAATCATCTGCTGTTAGTTTTATTCTACATAGGCTGGTCAATCATTCTGAGGCCTACCTGAGATATCTCTTAGGAGTCTTATATGTCTTTGCTTTGGGTATTGTGTACCAAATATTAGCCAATGCATGGGAGGAGGGTGATGAAGTTGTCCTTTACACTTGTCAATTGGTTGACTTGGACCTGGAATTGGTTGGTGGACCCATCAAAGAAAAAAAATAAAAAAATTCCAGAATGAGCTATATGTGAACCATTCAATATAACCTTTTCTTTTGTGCTTCACTTATTAACCTATGCATTAAAAAAGGATAAGTCATAATGTATTATCTTTTTGACTTTGGTGATCAGATATGAGATGTGTTTCAATTTAAAGAGTGGGGAGGCTTCACAAAAGAGACTGTCAGAGTCTGCAGTAGATTTTCCAAGGATTAAAGAAAAGTATATTGGCAGGTAAGAAAATTCTAAGAGATAATACATACACTCTTTCCCATAACACTACAACTATGTTTTTTCCTCCATTCTCTCCCTCATAAACAATGCTTGTGGATCATATAACCAAGGATACCATGTTGATTGGGAAATATCTAATTCTGCTTTATGATTAACATGGGTGTAGAAAGCAATGTTATGTGTATGGTACTACACTAGATTCAATAGCTAAGGTCAAGGGACTCGTAAAGTTTGATCTTCAAGCAGAACCTGAGGTTGGCAAGTCATAGATTGAAGTTGGAGGCAATGTGCTAGGGGTTTTTGACTTTGGACCTGGAAGATTTGGTTTTGAGGCAATATTTGTACCCAGGGATTTTGGGTTAGACCTTGCAGAAGATGATGGTTACTTGATCTATTTTGTTCATGATGAGAACACTGGGTATGGTTCTAGGCTTCTAGCTTACTTACATTCAGTTCTTTTGAGTCTTGACTTGTCTTATATTTTTTCTTGAGAGATGATAAGAAGTAAATAATATTTATATGAGGGCTATTGCTTGTGAAATACATGATGAGTAGGTTGTCCAGTGCAGGCCACTATTTCCAGAGATCCAGTCTTTAACAAAATGGCTTAGATAATAAAAATACCATAGGCAATAATGAAACCAAGACCTAGATAAATCATAGTATTAATCGCTACATAAATGAAGATTATCATTTAGATATACAGTAAAAGAAAAAGCAATCTTGAAATAAACATTTATAAGTCTTCCATATGCGTATTATGAGATTGCAAATTGGAACTTCTAAGGTATATATTACCAAAACGAGCCATTGTAGTATACCTTCTTTGTCACAAATAGCTAACAATGGAAACATGAATGGAAATATGAAAATTTATGAGATAACAAAAGTTTGGGAAGGTTGTTTGAATGGAGAGCCTTATTTATCAAATAGTATCTCAGAAGATACATCATATATCATTTTGGAAGCACCATTGAAAAGAATGTCAAAAGAGCAATTAATATCCCATTATTTAAGGGTTGTAGCAGCAACAAGAAGGGATAAGGATCATGTTATGGCTGAAAAAAATAGAAGAGATTTACAGGCTTAAGCGGGACATTTTGAGGGAGAAAGGCAATGATAGTTGCAAATTGTGTCTTGTAACTATTCAATTACAGCGAGTAACAGACAACTTTAGAAGTAAAACGTAAATGTTAATATTCTATAACTTAATAGTCTGATGTGAAATGATAATGTATCATCTTCCTAAATTGACATTAAACCCAATATTTAGTTGTGACAACTGGAAAATTGTTTGAATTAATTAAACAGTGAGGATTTATAGCATTTATAAAGATTCACAACATATGGTAAGAGAGCATCTCTATATGAATCAAACAAATAGAAGCAAAGGAGAAATGGGGCAGCCTTGGAATTTTCTTGTTCTCTTTTACATAGTTGTGCCATTGTTTTGCTCTAGCTTCTACTCTTTTCAGAATTTATATGTGTGCTGCTGAGAAACATATATTCACCTGCTGAAGATAACATTATATGAAACATTGGAAAACTAATAATTGTGCATCATTACACAATTATCAATGGCAGGTCTATTGTGAACGTACCTCTAGAAAAAATTTAGCAAAGCTTGAGCAAGCCTACCATTTGGCCTCCAACTGTTCAGCTGGTGCAAGTGGCCCAGCAAGGGATAAAGGTTGTTGGAGTTCTAACAGCACAAAAGACCATAATTGGCTACTCAATCATTTTTATTGAACTTCATACTCATCTCACAGCATAAAAAGGTGTACAATGCATTGTTGGGTCAAGGGTGGTAGGTAGTGGCCAAAGTCAACCATAATTGGAAAAAAGAAATACCCTCCATTGAAAATAAGGATAGGAAATATATAATTGATATGATAAATCAGGCAGTGAGTGAAGAAGCAGATTCATCAGTTTCAGACTTTGAAGAAGAATGACCAAAGAAAAGTGATAAAGGCCCGATGATCCAAATGCCAAATGAATCTTGGAGCTGCATCCATACTCTGAAGATGGAAGAAATTCCCTCAGCAATCCATTTCATTGGAAAATGGAAGACTATTACTACTCCAGCCTCCAATGGCAAATGAAAGAAACCTCACTTAGTACTCCAATTTGGCTTGTTATAATTGATCACTAGCCAGTAGACTTACTACAGAGATTGCAAACACTCTTACACAACCAATTACAACTCAAACCTGAAACCTTTATTTCTTTGTTACACTGACAGTCATAACATATGAGCTGTAACACTGACAAATGCTCCCAATACTTGTAAACATCTTCAAAGAGATACAAAGCAAATAAGTAGACAAACTATGAGTTTGATTGTGCTTAGGAGAATTTCAGTTTTGTTGTCCCCAATTAAGTCTATAATTTGATTTCTAGCATATGGAATCCCCATCCTAGTTTTTACACATCATTCCTTAGCAACATTATAAGGTAAACAAGAAAAATACCACAATCCACTTGCAACTCGCTCTACCCTTATTGCTCCAACTTTCATAATGAATCTATGGTTCCCTAGGCACCTTAGATTTAGCTTAAGTGTACCTTCCAATATGAATCTAAGGTGTAATTAGCACCAACAGATGTTCTGGGGCCAAAACTGCCTGAGGGGCCTACTTGAAGAGTAGTGGTGGTCCATATGTTTTCAGAAAATGAATGACCATGGATTGCCACATTCTAGAACCTGTTTCTCAAGAAAATGGGGTTTCTTAGGCCACTTCTTGCCTCCAATAAACAGCCAACACAATCAAAAAATATATATTTAAAGAAATAAAAAACTAATATTCAGTAACAATTTAACATCGTCCATGATAAATCTACCTACATTTGTCACCTCATATCTATTGAGATGGATTTCTGCAGTCTCTATTTGGGATCTTTCACAATTCTTCTACCATATAAAATTGGTTTCTGATATCCTCTAATTGCTTTTGATAGTCTTCTGATAGTCTAAAGTGAATTCTCCCTTCCCAATAAATTTAAGCATTTTACTTCCAATAGTAAAAGTCTAGAAGTAGAGTTTGAATATGATTGTAAAAGTTGAATGATTTATATATTTTTTGTATAATGTATTTTAATTCAATAGTTCTTGCAGATGTGGAAATACACTAAACTTTTCTCATCAACTAAACCTTAGGAATCTCAGCTTCTTTATTCGAATGCAATTTCATTTAGTTTCTTATTTCCCATTTCCAGTTTTAACAGTGGTAGAAAGACTAAGAAATAAACTAGGATGTGTGGTGTTACAAATTATGACTGTTCTTCACAACATATCATCAATTGCATCCTTGAGGTATGATACAACGGAAAGCAGTATGATAGGAGATTACATATATAATGTTGTCTCTTTCAATAGGCCTATTGAAAGAGACAACCTATTGAAAGAGACAACATATAAGAGGTTGAAAGCATAGGAGGCATATTTATAGATGGTGTAAGCAAGAATAATAGTTCACTATGCAATGAAGACAAATCTGGGGAGACTCTACACACAGGCAATCAAGCATAATGAGGCTAGTGATCAAGAGATAGAGGATGACAGTCACATTGCAAAAGATTCAATGATAGTGATAAGAGATTGTAAAGTTTGGATAGTCAAGATGAATGCATGTGGAAAGAAACAGTCAAAAATATCATTCTAATGCAAAAGTATAGTCCAAGAATGGAAAGGAAGGATGGGCATTGCCAACTAACGAAGGAAAGGGTTCAGGGGCAGACTTCAAGCAAAGCAATAATGGTTCACCTCAAGCAACATGAAGACCCTAAAAGTGTATCACCTTACAAGCAGGGAATATGAATTTTTGAAGATTACAATAGTCTATAAGAAAAGATTTAGATAGCATACATCAATATTCTCATGAGTTGGGTCATTTGTTAGACTATGTGTTCCTAGAAATGAACACTCACCATGAATCTGTTAAGAGGTAGCATATCAAAGTTCATAGTCACCTTTCATGCCAAAAAAGTTACTGATTTTGGCTTTAGTACGAGGCAAAGTAATGTCCCTGTTCTTCAAAAATGCTAATAGGACCTAATGCAAGTGCATATGTAAGTAATTGAATTGTACTTTCTCTGAATGTTTTGGAACAACTTCCTATTGAAGAGCTATTTGACATAATGTGGTTGAAAGGACAATCAATTAAATGCAAGGGAAACTTTTAGGCTTCACAAATTAGTCATAAATGCAAAATATTAGTTATAAATGAGTAAGTTTATGATAGTCATTAATGGACTGTGTGTGAAGGGATAGTCCTTTAAAATTGATATGAAGTGGAATGTGCATAGATTGAGGGGTAGTTTACTATACTATTATGAGAACATAGGAACCACCTTGCTCAAACATCCACAATAGTAACCCTACCTTTAAGACTACTTCTAACCTTTGAGTCACCTTAGATAGCTTTCACAAAATAGTTTCTAGACACTTTGATTCTGTGATGGAAAACACCTTGGAAACCTAATGCCCTTTTAAGACTCTATCCCACCTTGATAGCCACAAGTCATCATTTATAGATACATACAAAAGAAATCATCAAACAAGTGACAGTATCAACTGTCATTAAGGAAGACAACCTATTGAAAGAGACAACATATAAGAGGTTGAAAGCATAGGAGGTAGATTTATAGATGGTATAAGCAAGAATAACAGTTCACTATGCAATGAAGACAAATCTGGGGAGACTCTACATAGGAAATCAAGCATAATTAGGCTAGTGATCAAGAGATAGAGGATGACAGTCACATTGCAAAAGATTCAATAATAGTGATAAGAGATTGTAAAGTTTGGATAGTCAAGATGAATGCATGTGGAAAGAAATAGTCAAAAATATCATTCTAATGCAAAAGTATAGTCCAAGAGTGGCAAGGAAGGATGGGCATTGCCAACTAACGAAGGAAAGGGTTTAGGGGCAGACTTCAAGCAAAGCAATAATGGTTCACCTCAAGCAACATGAAGACCCTAAAAGCGTATCACCTTACAAGCAGGGCATATGAATTTTTGAAGATTACAATAGTCTATAAGCAAAGATTCAGATAGCATACATCAATATTCTCATGAGTTGGGTCATTTGTTAGAGTATGTGTTCCTAGAAATGAACACTCACCATGAATCTGTTAAGAGGCAGCATATCAAAGTTCACAGTCACCTTTCATGCCAAAAAAGTTACTGATTTTGGCTTCAGTATGAGGCAAGGTAATGTCCCTGTTCTTAAAAAATGCTAATAGGACCTAATGCAAGTGCATATGTAAGTAATTGAATTGTACTTTCTCTAAATGTTTTGGAACAACTTCCTATTGAAGAGCTATTTGATAGAATGTGGTTGAAAGGACAGTCAACTAAATGCAAGGGAAACTTTTAGGCTTCACAAATTAGTCATAAATGCAAAAGATTAGATATAAATGAGTAAGTTTATGACAGTCATTAATGGACTATGTGTGAAGGGATAGTCCTTTAAAATTGATATGAAGTGGAATGTGCATAGATTGAGGGGTAGTTTACTATACTGTTATGAGAACATTGGAACCACCTTGCTCAAACATCAACAATAGTAACCCTACCTTTAAGACTACTTCTAACCTTTGAGTCACCTTAGATAGCTTTCACAAAACAATTTCTAGACACTTTGATTATGTGATGGAAAATACCTTGGAGACCTAATGCCCTTTTAAGATTCTATCCCACCTTGATAGCCACAAGTCATCATTTATAGATACATACAAGCTTCTACTATTCTACCCTCTTTGGTATTCTTTCTAATTTCAACCCTTTATGTATACTAGACCTAAAGATTCAAAAAGACTAGACCCTTGCAAATGAGCCATGAATTCCACTTTATAACACAAGGCAGTAAACAAGCTTCTAGCTCAAAATGCAATTACAACAAAGGTACGTCATTTCAAT